>PITA01001259.1:41172-205991 GCA_004023965.1 Spilogale gracilis | reverse complement strand
TATGTAGCTGTCCAATTTTCCCAGCACCATTTATTGAAGAGACCGTCCTTTTTCCACTGGATATTTTTTCCTGCTTTGTCAAAGATGATTTGACCATAGATTTGTGGGTCCATATGTGGGCTCTCCACTCTGTTCCATTGGTCTGTTTCTCTGTTTTTATGCCAGTACCATGCTGTCTTGGTAATCACGGCTTTGTAATGAAGCCTGAAGTCAGGTAATGAGATGCCCCCAGCTTTGCTTTTCTTCTTCAGCAGTTCCTTAGTGATTCAGGGTCTTTTTTGGTTCCATATAAATTTTAGGATTGTTTGTTCCAACGCTTTGAAGAATGTTGGTGGAATTTTGATCGGAATGGCGTTGAAAGTATAGATTGTTCTTCAACTTGATTCTTAAGTCTACTTTGTTTTCTCAAAATGGTAGAAAGGGAAAAAAAAACAATTCCTGACCATTAAGATCCTTTCAAAATGGAAAAATCAAGAATTCTCTGTGTCTAAAAGTATAACTGGAGAAACAAACTTTTATTCCTTCACTCATCCTTTTGTTCATTTGTAATATCAGTTTTTATGGAGTACTTTCGACATAGCGGGATATTTCTTAGGCTCTGGATAAAATGTGGCCTCTGGAACTGCCATGTTCTCCTTCCATGTGGTACTGTGGCAGTTGCCGTCCTAGAGATTTGTGCAAGTGCTACCAGAGCACTTATGGAGGTTGCCTTTACTAGATGAGAAAATATCAGTTGGTTTCTAGAGAAAAGTGGCCTATGGGGTGAAAGGTGAAGAGAATCAAGTCATGCAAAGGAAAGGAGTTCAGAGATGACATTTTGTGCATGGGAGCCTCTGGTTCAGAGGCAGAGAGGCACAACTGAGTGATACCTGAGCAAGTGACATGTGGTCCAGAGGAGAGTCATGTGAGGTGAGTGGAGCGATTAGGATCAAATGTTGCATGCCCTGCTAATTTGGCACTTTCTCCTAAAAGTTCTCCTAAATTGTTTGAAGGGTTTTAACCATTGGATCAGGGTGATCAGATCTGTTTTTTTGAATGACAGTGCCAGTAAGACTGTTGCAAAAGGATTGAGGGTGGAGTGTGAGAACTGTGGTCTGGGATCAAGTCAGCAACTATTGTCATAATCCAGGCAAGAAGCGAAGAGGTCCTGTGCTAGACTGCTAAGTATTTCCCAAAGACATAAAAACAAATCTCTTACACAATCCTGGGCCAGATGCTTTAACAGTTATTTAGAGGAAAGCAGATAATATCTGCTTGCAGGCAGGATTAAAAAAAAAAACATGTCAATGCATTTCGAAGCCATATGATATTTTCGATCTCCTGAAAAAAAAAAAACCAGATAAGCAGACATTAAATCATCTGTGCTTACTGATAGTCTACTCCCTTTTCAGACAACCTCATGCAGATTAATCAAAACCAAACCCATAAATTTTAATTATAACATATGTTCTGTTGTCTGCCAATGAATTTTCAAGTCTGTGCAGGTATGACCATATGCCGTGATGAACAAATGAAGTGGAAGGATCAAAGTTACTGGGTCTGGTCCCATGACTTATAATTTCTGAATCGACATGTAGAGAAAACAGCAGGCATCAGACATCCATCTATGCTTGTACCAGGTCATACAGTGTAACTCTATCCAAGTACAAGTTTCCATGGTAAACAGGGCAAGACTTGCCAACATTTCACAGGTTTCCAAAAAGCAGCTATGTCCCTCTTGGGAGAACTTTGTAACTGGAAAAGAAAATCTTCACGGATGAAATCTCCAGCAAAATAAAGTCACAGACTATATTTCTGCAGCAGGCCTTTTGCCGAATGTCTCATCAACAAGTATGATGCTGGCAGTGGCCTATCCTACGGTAGAGGGGGTAAAACGCTCCCGCCAAACCTTGTTTTCATTTGCTCACAACTTCCTAGGGGGGAAAATATCTTACTTTGAGTTGGAATTTTCCACGTTTCATCCCAGTCCAAAGGTGACTAAAAAAAATAATTTTTTTTTAAGAAAGTTGAATTAAAGTCAAGTGAAATTTGTAAAGTTTAGTCATTTGGGGAGAACTATGTGTACACAAAGATCTCACTGGGTAACACCAAAAAATTACATTTTCCTTTTCCTTGTGACTTTTGGAAGACTAACTCCTTTTGGCTGTTTCTTTTAAAAGGATTTAACCCTGTCTAAGTTACAGGGGCAGGAAACCAACCATTTTTGCAATTTATTCAAACAGATTTTTGCCCTTGAAGAACTAATATAATAAGACTTTACATATTAAATCCACTAGTAGTTTAACAAAAATTTAGATTTTTCCAACATATATTTGATAGAAAAAGCATTTAAAAATCAATAACTTTAATTCAATTAAATTCAACAAATCTACAAAGCACCAGGCACTAAGGGAGTGCTCAGTGTTAAAGGTATATAAAGATAAATAAAGCAGTTCCTGTCCTCAAGGAATGTATGATTTAGTAGTAGAGCTAAGAGTAATAAAAATTGTACTAACGAAAGGCAGAATCCAACAAGTGTTAAAGCAGAGGTATAAGCAAAGTGATTAGGGATCACAGAAGTGGGAGAAGTTAATGCTGATTGGATGATTGGAGTAGTTTATTCTGGGTTTTGAAGGATTGAGGGTGGTGAAGATTGGTGAACTATGAAGGACATTTCAGACTAGAGACTTGTCTGAGCACAGCCATTGAGGTCAGAAGTGGGACTAGTCAAGGGGGTTGGAGTGTTGGATATGAGAGAGGAAGGAGTAGAAAATCAAAAGGAAAACTTAAAGGTCAGGCTCTGAGTTTTTCAATTGGTATGCCATTAGTATTTTGGGGTGTGTGTTCTTTATCCCCTCAGGGACTGTGTATTCCTAGAACCAGCCTCCTAAAGCCAGTCATGTCAGATCGATCACAGGAAAGAATCCCCTCGACATTTTCAAACGCTCCCCTGCCCCTGGGGAGCAATACCTCTTCTGTAGAGAATGACTCTAGAGGGATTGTGGGATACCAGATTTGAGGCAGTCTTTAGTTCTTGTAGGTGGTAAGGGTCTACTAAATGGTCTGACCAGAGTGAGGGCATGATCGGACTTGGGATTCAGGACAGTGATTTCTGGGGAATGAATCAGAGGAGGGAAAAATTGGGAATCAGGATAATCAATTCAGTCTCTTGCCATAGTTTAGGCAGACTCAAAGTAGACAATTTCATCACTTTCATGCCTGAAAACATTAATAGACATTATTATTTTTTTAGCTATTCCTCTTGACTCTGAAACTCCATAGCACTGCGTTGTGAACTCTTTGTGCTGTGGCTGCTTTCCTGTGTTTTTCTTTCCCCAAATTAATATCATATGGTAAATTCAGTGTTACAAAAACAAGATTTTTAGAGGGTGATCATAACACCCTTTCTACAACATATTTTCTAATTATAGAATGAACACATGGGGGATGGAAAGCTCTATTTAAAAAACAAGACCAAAAGAATGCTGTTTCTCTGTTTGATTTTAGATGGTGCTTGGATTTCTTTACTTTTTTACTCCCCCCCTTAATTTTTTTTTTTTTTTAAAGAAGACTCTGTTGACTGTAGATTGAATAGTTCTGAATCCCAGATGTCATTGCAGTGGAAACTCCAAGTGGATAGGCAGATGGCGTCTGTCTGAAGTGTAGTAGTTGCCAAAACAGAAGACGGTGCCTGAGGCAAGGGAGGCAAGTAGGTGGTACCACGGCCCTGACCTGAGCAGGGAACCCTCCGGCGGAGAGCACCGTTCTGCCCGCAGCCCAAGGATGTCCTGACTGCACAGCAGCTGTGATCCTGGCTTGTAATGTGTCCCTCTCTCCCAACTGCTGAAATGTTGCTGCCTTCTGGTCTTCTCAAGGAACTTTGGAAGGGGCTGTACTGACAGAAGTTCAACCACGGACATGTTATGCTTAAATTTTCCCTAAAAAGCTCTCTTCAAGAAACGTTCAGGTAATTTTTCCTTTGACGCAAAGTGGGATTTCAGGCACATTAAACCAGCTGAGAACTTGTACCACGTCTATGCAGAGGCCCAAAGATGAGATCACAAATTTGATTCTGATATGATTCATTAGTGAGTCTCTCATTCTCCAAACCTCCGATTTGCAACTAAGTTTCCTGTTGGGGGCTCCAGAGCTGGCTTGACCCCCACTCAGATGTTCTGGGGCTATCTCCCTTCAGGTTCCCTTGTGCAGATCTTACTGTTCATTGAGGAATATAATGAAAAAATAATGAGAACAGTGTTTTTTATTTTCCTGGTACTTCATATGTTAAAAAGCATTTTTGTTGTTGTTGTAAAGCATTTACATATATATTGGTTTATTAAATTCTCTGAAGCTTGGACAATTAAGGGCCTTATCCAAGGTCACAGAATGGAAAATCCAGAACTCGAGTCCAGGTCTTTTGACTCTGAGCCCATGCTGTTCCCTCTACAGTTTGCTGTTTGGTGACCAGCGCTTTGATCCCTGGCACTGATGGTGACGAGAGCCAGAACTTCTGAGCAGTGAGAGCTCCCAGTTCCCACCTAGGGTCTGCTGCTTTGAATCATGAACCTCAGTTCCATTGGCAGTTCCCAACACCATCTTTTCGAAATTGCTATTGACAGCACCTCCTTTTGTGTCTCATGACCCTCAGCGACAGGGCGTGCCAGCGGTCCCCAGCCCCTGTACTGTTGCTTGCAGTGACTGTGTGCTGGCCATGGTAACTCCTAGCTACTCCTGTCAACAGCTTTGGAAGGTCCTCTGGGTCATTCCCGAGTCTCTTTCTTCCTGGAGTCACTCCTTGGCAAGCACACAGCGCAGCATCGCAAGCTCAGCACGCCTCCAGGGGCACAGCCCTGCTGCTCCGCAGCTCTTGCTCTCGAAGCTCTTGGCTTCATCCACCTGGCCCCTATAGGGACTTATGGGAGCAAGACTATGTAAGGGCCCATGACTTGATACTGCTAGCTTCTTGGGTTTTGCTGGACTGTGAGACAGATCTGGGCACGCTGAATATGTTGGTTCAGAGCGAGTGCCTTGATGTTCTTCTCTCAGAAGTTACCTGCATGGTTCGTGGCATCTCTCTGTGCCTGCCCATTCTTTCCTTGTTGTGCATTTTTGTGAAATGAGTCCCAGAAGCTGTATTAGGTATCTCCAAATTCTCAAGCTTTCATCATTTTCTAACCCTGGATTACGTAGAAACTCAAGCATAGTCCTCATAACCACTTAGCAATATTAATAAGGTAAGATTTATTTATGGCTTGCCATATGCCAAGACCTGTTTGTTCTAAATACTTTCTATTAACTTTCAAAATTCTCAGAATGCACCCCTGAGGAAAGCCCTATTATAAACCTGTTTTACAAACAAAGGAAAAGGAGGCTTATGAGGTTAAAAATTCTGCTTGGGAGGTATGAATGGGAGATCCTTCTGGTTCTTTCCGAATTCCAGAAGTTTCTTGGACTAGAAGTGTGTATAATATTGGGGTGCATAGGGGGCTCAGTTGAGCATCTGCCTTAGCTCAGGTTATGATCTTGGGGTCCTGGGATCAAGCTCTCTGTCAAGCTCTCTACTCAGTGGGTAGCCTGCTTCACCCTCTGCCCCTCCTCCTGTTTGTGCTTTTGCTCTTTCAAATAAATAAAATATTTTATTTTTTATTTTTTAAAGGATTTTATTTACTTTTTTGACAGAGAGAAACACACCTAGAGAGGGAACATAAGCAGGGGGAATGAGAGAAGGAGAAGCAGGCTTCCCGCCGAGCAAGCAGCCCGATGTGGGCCTTGATCCCAGGACTCCGGGATCATGACCTGAGCCAAAGGCAGATGCTTAATGACTGTGCCACCCAGGTACCCCTCAAATAAATAAAATCTTTAAAAAAAAAAGTGTATAATATTAAAAAAAAGTTGAGGGTGTGTCCTTTATCTCCTTGCAAAATGCTGTATTTTCCCTGAGGGTAGGCTTTTTTAAGCCTCATGTGGTCTGGGAAGAGCTAAGATTTCTGTGACAGACACTTCCTTTCTTGCCTAATGTCCATCCATTCCTTGTGATTTATTGTTGAAGCCTCTGATTTTGTGTAGGTGGCGGTTAAACCCCAAGGCATTGATTGGATCTCCACTGGCTTCATTGAGCCATAGCCATCCTATTCTCCTTTGTGTATTTGGTATAGGGACAGTTTTGGATAAGCCATGGGAACCTTGAGGGAACTTCTAGACAAGGTAGTGTTCTGAGTGAAGACAGAGCCATATGAGGAGAAAATCTATTTGCACTCATTCTTCCCTTCCTACTTCAGAAAATGTTGAATGAGAGGTGATATCTGGGGCTCTAGAAGCTTCTGGCCATGAGATTACAAGCTTGAGGATAGAAACCACTATCCTGTGGATCGCAAAATGGGATAATAAAAAAATCTGGGCCTTTTTTATAATGACACGGAGGTTTCGAGTTAGCTGTGGGACCACTTCTGAATTTCTCATGAGGTTGACAATAAATGTTATATTTATGCAATACTATGCATAATGAAAAATGTGCCAGTCCACTCACTCTTACTGTTCTGTGGAGAGTTAAGAACAGAAATTGAGAATAAGGGTTAGATACCTCTACAGTACTTTGATATTGTTTTAAACCAATGACACATTTGACTCATTGAACAAGTTATCGACTAATCCAAGATAGATTGGAAATTAAAACGCACCGCTGAAGTACCTGGGTGGCTCAGTCATTAAGCGTCTGCCTTCGCCTCAGGTCATGATCCCGGAGTCCCGGGATGGAGCCCCGCATCGGGCTCCCTGCTCTGTAGGGGGCCTGCTTCTCCCTCTCTCACTCCTGCTGCTTGTGTTCTCTCTCTGGCTGTGTTTCTCTCTGTCAAATAAATAAAATCTTTAAAAAAAAAATAAGGGGGCGCCTGGGTGGCTCAGTTGGTTAAGCGACTGCCTTCGGCTCAGGTCATGATCCTGGAGTCCCGGGATTGAGTCCCGCATCGGGTTCCCTGCTCTGTAGGGGGCCTGCTTCTCCCTCTCTCACTCCCGCTGCTTGTGTTCCCTCTCTGGCTGTGTTTCTCTTTGTCAAATAAGTAAATAAAATCTTAACAAAACAAAACAAAACAACAAAAAACCCTGACACCACTGCCACTGCCATAATAACTTAGTTGCTAATTTAGTTGATTTTTTTTTTTACTTACTATCAGCAATGAGTATTCCTGACTTACAGACCTTATAAGTGATACCTCTTGAATTTAAACAGATTTATTATGTCACATGGAATAGACCTAGACACAGCAGGCCTTCTGCTTAGAGGCTGTCCTTAGTATGTGCGCTAAAATGTGTCTATCTATTTGATCTAATTCTTCTGCCGTTGTCACACTTTGAGGGAAAGCCAACCACTTGTGGTCAGTAGGGTGGCACACACTAGTCACTCACTAAATGTAGCAGAAGTGTGAAGTTGGCAACGTTTAACTCAGTGCTGTCTCCCAGCGCTCTTCCGAGAGGCCCCCCGCCCCGACCAGCTAGCCTGCGACTTTTCTTCTCTCCCCTGCTCTCGTGTTTGCTCTCAGCCTGATTCCACTTCACTTTTAATAAGATTTTAGCAAATAAATGCCTGGAAGGCATTTAAGATATTGTAGCTTTAGGAAAACTAACTTTTCTGTGTCTTTTTCTTTGTTTATAAAATGAGGATAACATGACAGTCCATTATATAAATAATAATCCTACATGACATATATCGAGCCCTTACCGTGTGCTTGGTATGGTTTACATTCTTTGTAGGTATTACCACATTTAATTCTCTTAACACCTTTACGATGTATGTGCTATAGTTTTATCTTTATTAGGTGAATGGGGAGACTCTGACAAGGTTGCAGAGCTAGTAAAAGAGGCATGATTTGAGCTGGGATGTGACCCCTAGAGCCCTCCTGCTTGATGGCTATGCTGCTGCTGCTCATTGTAAATGGAAGGAATTATCAATGCCATGTAGATCCAAAACTAGCTCATTTAGGAGTTCGTCTACGTGAACCACCCATTCATGTAATTGTGTGTTAACATGGTTAAATGTGTAGTAATAAGCCATTTCAGAGAACCAAAAACAAACAAAAAAAACCCACTCCAAAACCTGAGACATCTGCTTTCTGGTTGGTTTCCTGTTCAGGAGTTCCTAAAAGTAAGCTTAATTATAGTGTTAATATTAGTAGATTCGAACATGTGAATAGCTTGGAATATATTGCCAATTGGACTAGCCCTTTTCAGTTCAATCATTCAGCAGCCAAAGGCAGTGGAAAGATCTGCTTCATTCCTTGGTGATCAGCTTGTTTGGTGGAAGGCAGGACTGAGTCCAGGAAACATACAAGACCAGGGTTGGAGCAGTTGGCCTCCGAGGCTGGCTCTCTTAACCAACTGGCTGAGTGACACTGTGCACGTCCCTTAACCCTTCTGAGTGCTTGCTTCTTTTGTGCTGAAGCTCAGATGAAAGAAGAAATAAAGTGTTGTTGAGTCGCTGTATTGCACACCCAAAACTAATCGGACACTGCGTGTTAATGAACTGGAATTAAAATTTGAAAAATTAAAGAAGAGGTGTAAGTTGCTTTTATGCAAGAGGTATAAAGCCTTATGAATATAACTTTTGTATTTTATGCTTAGATGAGTGCCTAACCACTGATATTGCCACTGTGGTATATTTAGAAGAAGTAGCAGGCTTTAGTGAAAATTCCACTGTCTCTGATGAGCAGATCCAGTCCCTGTTCCAGCCCTGCTCCATCTCTATCCTGCTGCAGCCACGTTTTCTTACATGGAAAATGAAGAATGTGTGTGGTGAGAGGGTTTCTAAGCCACCTCTGGCACCCTGTGCCATTTGATCATCAAAACACTGAGGTATTTTCTTAAAGTATTTTTGCATAGAGAGAGGAGAGTAGGAGCAGAGAGAAAGTATCTTTTTTTAAAAAAAGATTTATTTAATTTGTTTATTTTAGAGAGAGAGAGCATGAGCAAGCATGTGTAGGGGCAGAGGGAGAGAATCTCAGGCATACTCCCTACTGAGCATGGAGGCTGATGTGGGGCTCGACCTCACAACTCTCAGGTTAAGCTGAGCCAAAACCAAAAATTGGCCACTTAACCAACCCAACTGAGCCACTCAGGTGCCCTAAGAGAGAGAGAGAATCTTAAGCAGGCTCCACGCTCAGCACAGAACCCCACACAGGACTTGATCTCACAGCCCTGAGATCACGACCTGAGGTGGAATCAAGAGTCAGACCTTAATCAGCTGTGCCACCCAAGCACTCCTTTTTCAAGTATATATATATATATACTTGTGTGTATATATATATATACACACACACACTCAAGTATATACTCAAGTATATATATATATATATATATATATTTTTTTTTTTTTTTTTTTAAGATTTTATTTATTTGACAGCGAGAAACACAGCTAGAGAGGGAACACAAGCAGGGGGAGTGAGAAAAGGAGAAGCAGGCTTCCCGCCAAGCAGGGAGCCCAATGTGGGGCTCGATCCCGGGTCTCCAGGATCATGACCTAAGCCGAAGGCAGTTACTTAACCAACTGAGCCACCCAGGCGCCCCTCAAGTATATATTTTTTAAAACAGGTTTTTACTGTTGTACATTCACGTAAATGAAGCACATCTTTATTTTTATTTATTTTTTTAAAAATATTTTATTTACGTATTTGACAGAGAGAAACACAGCGAGAGAGGGAACACAAGCAGGGGGAGTGAGAGAGGGAGAAGCAGGCTTCCCGCTGAGCAGGGAGCCTGATGTGGGGCTCGATCCTGGGTCTCCAGGATCATGACCTGAACCGAAGGCAGTCGCTTAACCAACTGAGCCACCCAGGTGCCCCGAAGCACATCTTTAATAGACACCAGACACTGCTCTTGATACACAAAAGCAGACCGCACAACCAAGGATCAACAAAGGGTGTCACCGAGACTGGGACACAGCTCATAGGCTGTCTGCCAAGGCTGGGAGCTGGTGCACATGCTTGGAGAGCTCCCAAGTCTCTCACTGGAGTGGACACTGCATGAGCACAGTGTTGTGAAAGGATCTTCAAATCCCAGGAGGCAATAGTTAGGCAATAGCAGCCCTCTTAGGGTACCAGAGCTCCAGAGTTCAGGGTGCAGAGGCTTAGGAAGGACACATACATGGCTGGAGGTTGCACAGATAAGCTGTAGCCGGCAGGGCTGGAACCTGGCTCAGCTACTTCCCAGGCCAGCGCACTCTCTCTTGTCCTGTGCAGCCTTGTTTATAAAGAGGACTGTATCAATGTGATCCTGAGGAATAGTTCAGAGAAATCATCACAAAACACCTGAAAAACACAAAGCCTGTGAAAGGGTCAGGTGATTTATGTGTATTTCACTCATCTCATGTAAGCCAGTCTCAGTAATACCTTTTGTAATCAACTTTTTTTTTTTTTAAGATTTTATTTATTTGACAGAGAGAAACACAGCGAGAGGGTGAACACAAGCAGGGGAAGTGAGAGAGGGAGAAGCAGGCTTCCCGCTGAGCAGAGAGCCCGATGTGGGGCTCGATCCTGGGTCTCCAGGATCATGACCTGAGCCGAAGGCAGTCGTTTAACCAACTGAGCCACCCAGGTGCCCCTTGTAACCAACTTATAACATGCATATATAATTTAGTAGCATACCCATCATTCCTGAGAGTTCTCTATAATTGTAAAGATAATATTTTGCTACCAAGCTGAAGAAATTTTATATTTGAGAGATTTCTCTTTCAGATGTTGTGTTTCATAGGCATCTGAGGCAGTTCTCAGAAAGAAGTCTTTTGATCTGTGTGGTGCATAATGTAAACACTTGCCCCACGTCAACCAGAAGGAAATAATGCCGGGGGGTAAGAAAAAGACCTGAGGGTCACAGTGCACTATCAGCCAAATATGAGTGTAGTAGTTTATTGTGAAAAAGCAAATATTATCCTTGGATACTGCAAATCGAGTAAGCTGTGTTATAGCCAGAATTAGAGTAATTTTCCTGTTATCCTCCATGTTTCTCAGTCCGCTAATTTAGCACTGAGTCTATTTTTGCTCTGCTCTTTAAGTTGGATAAATGGCAAGGGGACAGTAGAGAAGAAGCAGCTCAGTGATTGAACCATAAAGAAGAAAGCCTTTCAATCACGTGATAGATTATTATAGAGGGCACTAGTAGCTGCTAGGAGGGAAGGTCAGCTCGGATATCTGAAAGAATATCTAATTAGAAAATTTATTGAGAATTAGATGGCACATTAAGAGCTAACATTTATTGGGTACTTATTTTGTGTCAGGCACTACGCTAAGTGGCTGTTCATGAACAATCCTATTTAATCCTCATAAAAACCTAGATGGTGGGTCCTACTATTATTTGCACTCAGTCGTTAAGGCATCTGAGGCTGGGAAACATTCAATAACCTTTCCAGGATAACTCGGCTAGAAAGAAGGCGGGGAGAAGCTATTTGCCACCCACCTGATACCTATTCTCTCCTTTATTTTGCAAAGAGAATCCCAATATTTTTCACCAGTGGGGAGCACTGTGCCTCTTCAGCCATAGAGATGATTTTTAGTAGGTCTCATTAAGTCCTGGGGATGTCCTTCCTCCTGCCAATGAGCTGGTTCAGATATGAGAAAGAGATAGTTTTGGCCAATGAAACAAGAGGGGATATGCACTATGGGGCTTCTGGAAAGCTTATTCTTGTTTTTAAAAGGATTCTTTGCACTTTCCCTGCCTTTGGATGCCCTGGTGTGAGGCTGTGGTGCATGGGGACATTTGATGCCATCAAACACATGAAGGGAGAAAACAAAGAACAGACATGACATAATGAAGATGGCAGAATGGAGAGAGGGTAAGACCTGCTGAATCAGCCCATCCCAACACCATCCTTCTTAGGACACATAATGAATGTTCTTATCTTTTAAACCTCTTTTGGTTGGTTTTTAGCTACTTGTTGCTAAACACATCCTCACTGATTGAACGAAAACATAAGGACTTAAAGTCATGTAAGAACATAGTATACAATACACATAACATGCAAAATATGTGCTAATTAACTGTGCTATTGGTAAGGCTTCCAGTCCATAGTAGACTATTAGTAGTTAGGTTCTGGGGAACCAAAAGCTATATGTAGATTTTCAATTGCCCAGGGGGCCAGTGCTCCTAACCCCTCTGTTATTCAAGAGTCAGCTGTCTGAATACTGTCATGGTGATCTTCCTGGGGTTAGAATGAGGTGTGGTGTCTCCAGGGTCAAAACTATTCTAGTAATAATATTAGTGTTTTCCTTTTTTCCAGTCTCAATATTTTGTGAGTGAAGGGTGTAAATTTTCACCATTACATGAAATGTGGTATCACAGAAGCTTTAATGTAGACACAGAGAGAACAACCTACTAGTCTTCTGTTGAGCCAGGTACTAAAAATTTTGCAAATACAGGGGTGTCTGAGTGGCTCAGTAGGTTAAGCATCTGACTTCTGATTTCAGCTCAGGTCATGATCTCAGGGTTGTAAGATCAAGCTCCCATGTCAGGCTCTGCACTGGGCGTGGAACCTGTTTAAGATGCTCTCTTTCCTTCTCCCTCTGCTCCTCTCCTGCACCCCCATGCTCTCTCTCCCTCTATCTCTCTCATTCACTCTCAATCTCCCTCTCCCTCAAATTAAAAAAACAAACAAACAAACAAACTGAACAAAGAAGACAAGTGCATTTAGGAGTGGTGAGCGGAAGAGCTGTTTCCTCTTGCTTCTGGATGACTAGTACCTTCCATAGGCTTAGGGGTAGGGCCTGAGTGGGGAGTGAGGGAAGGAGACCCATTCTGTTGCTGCATGTTTGTTATGTGTACGCATTCTCCTACGAGAGCAGTATTGCGAATATCAGTTCGGTTCCCATGCAGGCCCTTCAGAGCCTATTGAACTCAAGTGCTACCTACACACAGCCATCAGATGAGGAGAATACTTGAGTCCAGGAAGAATTAAGCAAAGAGACTCCTAGATCTAGCAAGTCTACCTTCCCTAAGTGTTGGCAGTGGCAGTCCACGGGGACAGGAGCAGTGAATGCATGAACATCAGGTTCCTAAAGGAAATTCTAGATTCTTCCTTGGAGAAAACATACAGTCTTTCCCTGGACTCTAATCAGACTTTCCTTTTTTCCTTAGTGGTTACTGACAATAAAAGTGAACAAATAAGGACCTTGGAAAAAATATGACCAAAGGGGCTATGATTCCCAGTAACGCTTGGAATTTCACAGATAGGGTTCTTTTAGGGAAATGCCTCTTTAGCCTAAGGGCTCAGCTGAGTTGCCTGAAACACACTTTAGTGTCCAATATTTTTTTGGAAATAAACCCCCTGGCATACTGATTATTAGATGATTATGCAGATATGCAAACCCCAGGAACCCTCTGGATGGAAGGAATGCCAGAGCCTCGAGACCGTGAGCACTGAAGGCCAGGAGAAAGGCGGGGGAAACAACAGGTGTTCATGGTTGGTGCCCACATTCTGCTGCAGACAGTCCCATAAACATTTATGAGGTTGGCCCGCAGCGGGGCAGAGTCCAGAGTCAGGGCAGGTGCAGTGGTAAGGGAAATCCCAGGGCAGCTGAAAATGGAGAGGTTCTAGTAAAAGAGACATTAAATGGGGAAAATTAGAGTTACCCTGCACAGAGCTTCAGAGCTAAATGGAGATGAAACACACAGGTCCAGGAGTCCAACAGGGCAAAATGCAAGTCTGAGAGCATCAAGCTGTTTTGTGAGAAAGAGACAGAATTTACCAAAGGAACACAGAAGTGATAGCTATTATGTTAGCAGAGCTCTGATAGGAGATTTTAACCAATGTGCAGTTGCTTGACTGCAGTAAAATTAAACTTTTGATCAGAATAAACCCATTGTTTAATGTGGTGTAGTCAAATGAAATGAAAGATCAATAAGTCATTAGAATTATACTGCTTTTCCATAAAGGGTTTTGACTTAAGTCTAGCTTTTTAAAGAATAAAATAGTTAATATTCTAGAAAGGTGCTGACAAGCTTAATTAGTCTTTAACTGGGGAATAGGATGTCATTATTAAAGGAACCTGGCAGATGAACACTGAGGAGTGAGCTTGAAGGGTATATAAATGTGGAAAAATAATTTATGCTACATGATCATCTCACCTACTGAGTTCCTTATTTTTTCTGTTTCTTTTTTGACTCGGAAAATACAGACAACGGATTACTATTCCTTTTCCTTTTTCCTCCTTCCCATCATTATTGTCAGGACTACATCAGGACGATGTTTTCCCTGCTGAGCCCTTTAGGAGTGTTTGTATGAAAATCGGGGGAGCTGTAGTTTAACAGATGATTAATTGGATGCCTGCTGTGTCAAGTGAGGTACGAGGGACTGCAGCTGTGAAGATGGGATGTGGGAGGACACAAAGATGGGGGGGGAGCAGGTACAGTGTCAGTTCAGTCTCAGGTGCTGGATGGTAAAGGTGGCTGATGGGAGGGCTGTACGCAGGCTGGGCTCTCTTACTAAAGGGCCCAGTGCTTAGGACAGGAGTTCTTAAAACTGGCTGCACATTAGAATTGCCCAAGACTATTAAAACATATGTTCCCCAGTTCTTACTCCCTGGATTCTGGATTAATGATCTGTATGGAGCTCAGGTCCAGTCCTTTTTGAAAAGTTTCTCAGCTTAATAGCTTGATCAAACAATAGGCAGTCTTATTCCTAAGACTGGTTTCAATATCAACCATCCAGAGCCTCAATTTTCTCATCGCCAAAATGGGGGTAATGTTAGTGTCTACCTATAGTGGGCTTTTTCCCAGCAGCTTGCTTTGCACTGGGAACAGCCCTCTATCTCTTACGGTGCTTGCAGGTCTGTCAGTCGCGTTACCTGTGGTGGGAAGGGATGGCCATAGGTCTCAAGCCTGGCCCTCGGAGCATTTGGTCTGGGTGTTTGTGTGCACATGGTACAGTAGAGTCATCAGAGCTTTCCACGATGGAGTGAAGGAGAGGGAGAGAGCAGGGGAAGCAAGAGGGAGGGAGTGAACAAGAGAGAAAGTTTCTTTGCCTTTCGACCTCTAAGTGTGAATTGTAGGCTTGGAGCTTCCAGCTGTCCATTTCTCCAGGTATGCCAAGAGTGTCTGGCTGCAAATGAAGCCAATAGTAAGAGTAAAATGAGCTGAGAGATGAAAACACTGACAGAATCCTGGTAATATCATTTGGTTCTTTGGATTCAGCCATTTCTGAAGCCTGGGAATATCTAAGTCCTGGACTTTCTGGCTCAGCCAGGTGGTTAATCCCCTTTGATGCTCAGTGATTTCAAGTCAATTTTACGTTATCTGTTACCAGAAGTCCTGTCTAATAATAAATGTCATGAAGTTTCTGTACGGATAAAGTGAAGTAATGTGGGTAAAGCACAACGCCCAGGATGTCATAATCCCTCCATCCTCGCTCATGCTGCCGCTGTCCTAGCATCATCCTCTTTGCTACCATGGCCCAGTTTTTTCCTTAGGGCTTTTTCCTCTTATGTGGACTGTAGAATTCGATGCCATTGGCATATTTCCTTCCTTCTGTGTTGTTTATTATAGGGAGAGCTTTGAACTTTTTGACGTGTTCTAGAGTTTGTTTGTATTTTGCTAGCCACTGTTCACAAGTCCGCGAAGGGGCCAGGATGCCTCAAGCTTTGGGTCTGTTGCATACACCCAGCCTTCAGATTTTCATGCTGCATCAGGCAGAGGACCAGGCACTACTCTGAAGACATCTGTTCTTTATGTTTTCACTGTCAGTTGAAAAATCAGCCTCAGTGTCCACTCTGGGGCTTAACCTCCTGTGGCCCACATACCTGCTGCATGCTTTTATTTCTGTGCTTCCCTCCAGTTTGCCTCAAGGTGCTTCCCTGCCTCTTCTTTGTCTAATCCCACTTGCCCTTCCCGAGCCAGATAAAATCCTGTGTTGCACCTTAGATTTAAGAGCATATTCCTGAGCACCTGGGTGGCTCACTAGGTTTAGCATCAGACTCTTGATTCCGGCTCAGGGTGTGGTCTTGGGGTCGTAAGTTCAAGCCTCACACTGGCCATTGATAGATGAATGGATAAAGGAAATGTGGAATATATGAATACACACACACACACACACACACACACACACACACACACACAGGAATATTATTCAGCCATAAAAAAGAACTAGATTTTGCCATTTACAGCAACATGGATGGACCTAGAGGGCATTATGCCAAGGAAAAAAAGTCAGAGAAAGACAAGTACTATATTATTTCACTTAAATGTGGAATCTAAACAAAACAAAACAAATCTAAACAAGAACAGCAGTAAAAATCTAAAAAACAAATGAATAGCAACAGAAACAGACTCACAGGTACAGAGAAGAGTCTGGTGATTGGCAGAGGGGAAGAAGGGTGTGAGGATGGGCAAAATAGGGGAAGGGGATTTAAAGGTACACATTTGCAATTATAGATAAGACGTGGGGATATAAGATACATAGGAATAGAGTTAATATATAACAACTTTGTGTGGTTAGAGATGGTGGCTAGATTTATTGTGCCATCACTTTGTAACCTGAGTGCTGAGTCACTAGGTCATATACCTGAAATGAATATAATATTGTATGTCAACTACACTTCAATTAAAAAGTCCACCAGAAGGCACAATACATTTAAAAGCCCTTTGAAAACTGGAAAGTACTGTGAAAATATGGGTGCTGTCATAATTAGAAGGTTCATGATTCATCTGCATAAAGGGTATTTTTTACTTCAGTTCAAAGGCTTATTTTCTTTTCTTTTCTTTTTTTTTTTTTAAAGATTTTATTTATTTGACAGAGAGAAACACAGCCAGAGAGGGAACACAAGCAGGGGGAGTGAGAGAGGGAGAAGCAGGCTTCCTGCCGAGCAGGGAGCCCGATGTGGGACTCGATCCTGGGTCTCTGGGATCATGACCTGAGCCGAAGGCAGTCGCCCAACCAACTGAGCCACCCAGGCGCCCCTCAAAGGCTTATTTTCTTCAGGAATTTGGTAATAGCATCCCAACATGCCAACATGAAAATGAATTTGTTACACATTCAGGTCTAGCTTCTTCCTGATTCCATAAAACAAGCAAGAGAAAATTCAAAACATGCACACACACTCACACACACACTCACACACACACTGACACACTCACACCCTTTATATGCTCTCTTACCACTGTTTGTGTGCACTTGCACTCTCTCTAAAATAATTAAAAAAACCCCAAACAGAAAACAAGCTTAACCATCACTTCTGTTAGATACTAACAACTTTGAAGTACACTATTTGTACAAAGAAAGACCCAGAACTTTTGGCTTGTACCAGCTCACAAGAGACGATTATTTGCATCTCCTCCCAGATCCTTATACGGGGACATTGAGATATCTTGAAATTGATCATGGACAGAGTATTTACCCCCTAGAAATTGGCCAATGCTACGAATCAGTGTTCTTATGTCCCCACACAAGTAGCTGTTAAACATTTTCTAGCATGCCTTTGAGATCCAAATGTGATTGTCAACAGGTCACTACTTTCCGATGTTACCTTATAATTGCTGGCATTCTACAGAGTTGCAGAAATGTCTGCCAGGTACTTTGAAAATCTTGCAGATAGTTTAATATTCAAACAAAGTTCTCACCCAGAAGTTACATCCAGAGGTGCAAAAGCCAATATTGTTTAGATGCATGCAAATAATCTCAGTAAATGTGGTGTGCCACAAACCTGGAAGATGGGTATGTTAGAGGGACCCACAAGCATTCCACAACACTGTGGGCTCAAAGTTGTCGAGTAGCTGAGTGCTCAGCATCATACGGAGTATGCATTTCTGTATGCTGTAATTTGACCACAATACATTCCTTATTGTCTGTGTGAGCTTGAGATTTCTTGTGGCTTGTATAATCCTCAAGGATGACCCCACATTCCTTTTGGTAAGAAGATAAAAGCAGCTTTGTTTGATGACCAAGTTTCTACCATCAATAAGTCCTGGTTTTAGTTCCTATCATCAATAAGTCCTGGTTTTAACTATTCATGGTATTTTAACTTCACCTCTGTTCATGAATATTCCTTTGCTTTCATTGATGGGGTGCACTTGTGTCCTTGTCTTCTTCTTCTTCTTTTTTTCTAAGATTCAAAAAAAGTTTTCAGTAATCTCTATACCCAACGTGGGCCTTGAACTCACAGCCCCAAGATCAAGAGTTGCAGGCTATACTGACTGAGCCAGCCTGGTGCCCTGTGTCCTTGTTTTCTGAGGCGACTGAGAGATCTCACTGGTTGGTCACCAACTCCACTTTCAGTTTTCCATTTGTTCTTTTTCATTTTTATCCTAACTTTTTAATTTTCTTTTCCCTGACTTTTCTTAGACCAGATGTCTCTGTCCTGGGGAAGCCCCTCTCATCATCATCTTTTTGGCTAAGATTTATTTATCAATTTGAGAGAGAGGGGAGGGGAAGAGGGAGAGAATCTTCAAGTAGACTGCCCATTGAGTGTGAAGCCCAGTGCAGGGCCCCATCACATTACCCACGAGATCATGACCTGGGTCAAAACCAAGAGTCAGACGTTCAACCAACTGAGCCACCCAGGTGCCTCCTGCATATTCTTCTTGATTGACTTTATTTATTTATTTATTCAAAAGATTTTATTTATTTATTTGACAGAGAGAGACACAACAAGAGAGGGAACACAAGCAGGCGGCGTAGGAGAGAGAGAGGCAGGCTTCTCACTGAGCAGGGAACCCAATGTGGGGCTTGATCCCAGGACCCTGGGATCATGATCTGATCTGAAGGCAGACACTTGAAGACTGAGCCACCCAGGCACCCCTCTTGACTGACTTTAGAAGTTCTTTCTTTGAAGATTGGTGTCCAGTTGTTAAAAACCCTGCTTTCCAGATGCATCCATCTGTTTTTATTTCAGCTGCTCTAATAATAATATATGATCTTTCCATAAAGAAGGACCTGTGAAAGTTTAGTGGCTGCTCATTCTCTTGGAATTTAGACTTTAGGGCCTGTTTAGTCCTATTTATGCATGATTTTCCACCTCCTCCTTTCCCCCATTACAATTTGGTATTTATTTGCTGTTTAGTTCAGAATCCTGCTTATGAAACATGCATATGTGTTTGTTTTTTGTTCACTCAACAAATATCTATTTTGGATACACTGCACAGCAGGCATTAAATTATGTGCTGGGATACTCTTATACTCTAGTAAGGGTACACTGAAAAGAAGCCCGTGCAGAGAATGAAAATATGGTGATGTGTGTGAGGATAGCACAAAAGAGGTAGGCCCAAGGGGCAGTTGGGGCCCTGGCCGGAGTGGAGCCACACGCTGGCAGTGTCAGGAGGTAAGCTACAAAATAGGACTTGGAGAGAATGTATTTCTCGTTGTCAGAGATGAAAGAAAGAAGTATGGAAAGGGACAAAGCTAGAATGGAATGGACCATGTGTTAGAGTTGAATGTATTGATCTGAAACAATAGCTGTATAGAACAAGTATAAATGTGTGTATATATATTTTAAATATATATGTGTATATGTGGGCATGTGTATATATGTGTGTATGCTTGTGTGTATATGTATGTGTATGCGTGTGTGTGTACACATATGCACGCAGGTATACATATGTGTACGTGTATACCTATTTTTTAGTTCTGTCCACTGAAAGAGACTGGGGACAGCAATGCCCTAGTAGTGCTGAGCCCATCTGGAGCCCAGATCTTGGATTCCACGTGCCACTCTCTGATTGAAAAATGGTGGATACCAGGTCTGGGGCAAAGCGTGAGATGAGCCTAGAATATCTTATATCAGAAAGGAAAAAAATGCTCAAAAAATGATGGGAACTTGGCAAGGACATGGAAACCAGCTTGAGGGGCTCCCACAGGCCAAATCTAGAGCAAGCGGAGCATCAAAATAAACTATGATAGGGGCG
This sequence comes from Spilogale gracilis, assembly GCA_004023965.1. Taxonomy (NCBI): domain Eukaryota; kingdom Metazoa; phylum Chordata; class Mammalia; order Carnivora; family Mephitidae; genus Spilogale; species Spilogale gracilis. Next base: position 186,143 of record PITA01001259.1, on the reverse strand, counting down.
TCTGGGTGGCTCAGTTGGTTAAGGGACTGCTTTCGGCTCAGGTCATGATCCCAGAGACCCGGGATCGAGTCCCACATCGGGCTTCCTGCTCGGTTGGAAGCCTGCTTCTCCCTCTCTCACTCCCCCTGCTTATGTTCCCTTTCTGGCTGCGTTTCTCTCTGTAAAATAAATAAAATCTTAAAAAAAATAAACTGTGATAGTTTTGGATTATAATCTACTGAATGAAAAAGGAACTCATGAGTCCAAATTGATTATATATGAATGAGTAAATAAATAAATGGGGAGAAGAGAAGAGAAAGTTCTTCCTTATGGTAGAGAGTCAGCTAGTAATGTAGAAGGAATGATGGTATTAGATAATCACCATTGGCAACCATCAGAGGAATAATTAAAGCAAACACGATAGGTTACTGAATGCTAAAGCTAGTAGGTAAAAGTGGGGTGAGAAATAGGATTTTACATAGTTTTAGTTTATCTCCTCCAGTTTCAAAGATGCGAAATAACTTTATTGGAAGGCACTGTCTTAAGCAAGTGACCAGAATTCACACTGTCTCTATTATAGCCTTCTAACCAGCCTCCTTAAATCCACTCTGGGTGCTCTGTGGAAAGCTGATAGAAGGGGAGAAAGAGTGGAGGGAAGGAGGCCCATTAGGATTCTATAACGGAGAGTGTGGAGGCTTAGAAGAAGGCTGTTGTAGTGGAGTTAGAGTGACAGGATTTGGCACTTTTGGAGGTAGGATTGACAAGAGTTTGGTGATGGATTAAGAAGTGAGGGAAAGAGAAAGGATTAAGGATAATTTATTGAGTATTGCCTTGAACACCTGGGTGAATGCTGGGGCCAGGTACTGAAATGGGACAGCTAGAGACAAGGTGAGGATAAGGGATGGGCAATAAGAGTTCTGTTCGACCATGTTGGGTTCAAGATCCATAGGTGATGTGAATACCAAAGCCATCTAATAGGCAGCTGGAAGTCTAGAGTGGCTTGGGAAGGTAAAAGCTAGAGACCTAGGATTGTCTAAGTCATCAACATCTGGACAGTTTTTAAATCCATGAGACTGGCAGAGGTAATCTGGGGAAAGCATCAACCCCGGGGAAAAATGGGGCCTCAAGCTGGAGTCCTGGACACTCCAGCATGTAGAATTCGGCAGAGCAACCAGTGCTGGGAGAGAACCAGGAGGGTTTGGCGTTATGAAAGCCAAGGGAAGAAAGCGGAGTAGTCAGCTAGCCGGTGCTGTGCTAATCTAATCAAGTAAGATTAGAAAAAAAAGGTGGCCTTTGAATTTGGTAGCAGAGAAGCCATCCTGTCTTTGTCAAACTATACTGAGTGCCTATTGAATTCCAGATGTGCTAGGCAGTAGGGGAAGAGAGACAAGTAAAAGACAATTACCGTACAGCATGATGAGTGCTCCGATAACGGCAGGGGGTCCATAGGAGAGAGATACCTAATCCAGCTTTGGAGGTGAGGAGTGAATGGAGGTTTCTCGGAGTTGGTCCCAGAGTTGAATGTTGGAAGATGAGTGAGGATTACCCAGAAGCGTGGCGAATTTGCTTGAGGCAGAAGAAACCCACATGCAAAGTCATAGAGACACGATAAAGCAGTGTGTTTGGAGGATTTACCTAGATTGGTTTGAGTGGGGTGGGGTGTATATGAGAAGGAACAAAGAATGTGTAGTAGAAGTAGCCACGGACAAAGATTAAAGTCCTGTGTCCCTTACCAGGGATTCCCTGGTAGCCTGCAGAAAAGGAGAGGACACAGAGTCCGTCATATTGGGAATACCACATGGAAGAATGTAGATGAACACCAGGCTGCCTCTGGCCATGCTGTGCAAGCTGCCCGGCTCTTGCAGACCCGTGCTCAAGTTGATGGGGAGTTGTCCTTGGTTCCAAAGCTGGGAAGTGACTTGAACACAGCTGCTGGGATTGCTAGATCACTTGGCAAGGTGGTCTAAAGGAGAAACTGGAGGCAGCAGCACTAGGCTGTAATAGCACCGAGTCACAAAGTAATGGGACTGGATAAGGTACAAAGCAGGCATCCAGGAGGAAAATAATGATGTAAGAGATTTGTAAGAGTCACATACACTAAGCATCAATCAGAATATGGATATATTATGAAGAACTCTCTCCTGGATCTGAGATCTGTATATATCTGATAAAGCATAATGGTATCTCTTATTTTAATGTACTTTTCAGACTAGCAGGCATTTTCATTTGATCCTAACTTTGCATTGCTCTCCTACACTTTTTTTTTTAAGATTTTATTTATTTGATAGAGAGAAACACAGCCAGAGAGGGAACACAAGCAGGGGGAGTGAGAGAGGGAGAAGCAGATTTCCCACTGAGCAGGGAGCTCAATGTGGAACTCGATCCTGGAGCTCTGGGATCATGACCTGAGCCGAAGGCAGTCGCTTAACCAACTGAGCTACTCAGGCTCCCTGCTCTCCTACTTTTAATAAAGGAAGTGAAATGCAGGACAGTGACTAGGCCAAAGTTACACTGTAGGAGTAATAGAGTAGGTCCTGAGCCAAGGTCTTATAATTTGGATTTCGATGGGTAATTATGCTACCAAGAGAGATCCTGAAATACTCTTCCATTTGGAAGGATTTAAGGTTGAGTCCAGTTAGGAGGCAGCATACCTCCAGGGATGGCCGTTAGGCCACAAATCACACTTTCACCACCAGAGGGTGCTCTCACCCAAGGGAAAGTTGGCAGTCCCCACAGTTAAGACCTGCTGCTGTGCTTCTTTCCTGAGGTTCTTTCTTTAGGAACTGCAGTATGAAGAATGCAACAAGAGCAGCCCAAGCATGTGGAGAGATGACCTGTAGCTTTCCATAGCCTGTGTCAGGGAGGTGATATTTATAGGGAGATGCTTAATTCTCCCTGGAATAATCCCAGATGAGGCATGTGTGGAAGGAGGAACAGGCAGTTCAGAAAGAGATATTCTGGGGACATTTGAAGATGGACAGGGTACTGCCTGCTTTTCTAATGCAGGATTTATTTCTGGGAGCTGTAGGGTTCTCTGTAGGGATGATTATTAGTTGATTCATGGGTGCTCAACATACATTCTCACCGGGGGTGAGATTTAGGAATTTTAATTCCACCGTCCTAGGACAACTTTTTGCAAAGTTAGGAAGGCAGTCATCTCAGCCTTCCCTTTCGTGCACAGGCTCACTCATGACCACTCTTTTTCCTCTTCTTTTCCTCCTTCCTCTCTTTCCTTCCTGGCTTCCTTACTCATCAAAATTATTTTAGTAGAGAATAGGAACTCATTCGCTTTATAAAATAGCTGATACTGACTTAAAATGTTGGCTTCCCGAAAGGACATGCATTATCATAGAAATTAAGTTCTTAAACCAAGGAATTAAAGTTTTTAGAGATACAAGGAACAGCATCCAGTGGGCTTGGGTTGGGTGGGGGGTAGTATAGTTTCTCCCTGGAGGTTGAAGAACTCACTTTCTCATGAGCATTTCTGCATTTGACCTGTTCTATACAGCTATACCTCCTGGAACCCCTGAGGGACCATTTGTGGTCCATTCAGAAGGAAAGCCTGAGGACTATGTGGTAATCTGGTCTCAATAATTTGAAGAAACATCTCCCTTCCTCTATTTTCTTTTCCCATTTTCAGTGGCCACTCTCTCTCAAACCCTGAGATAGTAGCAGGGGTAATCCAGGGCCTGAATAATGGAGCTGATTTTCTCCACCTCCACTGACTTCTCTTCTAGGCATGGCCTCTGGGTCTTTGGGAACAAAAGTGGACTCTGTCCAGTCAGAGCTCACTTTCTGGATGCCCTGTCAGGACTCCGTCAGGTTGGGCAGGTAGAGGGGGGGAACATCAGATATAACATATGTCCTTTTCAATAGTTCTTCTCTTGATATTCTGTAGCTTTTACCCTTGAGGGAAATTTGGCCTAAAGTAAAGACATTGCAGTTTATACCCTCAGGAAAAAAAAACAACCAAAACATTGTCCATTAGAAGCTGGAGGCTGTGACAGTCTTCTGGTGGACACTGGTCTATGTCTTACTCCGGTAAGACTTGAGAGATATAGTTTAGCCTGTATTCTTCATTGGGTTATTGGGTTCCCTCCATCTTTTTCTTGTAACAGATGCTTTCTTTTTGGGCTTGGAGTGACAGTGTCAATCCATGGTCATGGACTCAGCCTCTTATCTAACCAATGGGTTTTGTTTATGGTCTAGTGCTTTTTTTTTTTTTTAATGATTTTATTTATTAGAGAGAGCACATGTATAAGCAGCGGGGAGGGGCAGAGAGAGAGTGTGAGAAGTGGACTTCCTGCTGAGCAGGGAGTCTCATGCAGGACTTGATCCTAGACCTTGAGATCATGACCTGAGTTAAAGGCAGACACTTAACCAATGGAGCCACCCAGACACCCTATGGTCTAGTTCTAATGATTTAAGCTGGGAGTGGGGTAGTGCACATATTGAATAGACTTTGTCGGATTCCATCTTCTGCAGTCAGGCTTGTCCTAGATCTTTCCAGTAGCAGTTCCCATAGCAAATCCCAAGGAAGATGAGATGTATGGGGTCACTGGGCTGGGCATGCCTATCACACATTTCTTTCCCTAGCTTAGCATTCCACCTTTGTAACCTTGCCTCTTATTACCTTTTAGGTTTCTCAGGCTTTAGGAATCATCCATTAAAATGCAGTGATTCCAGGGAGAACTCACACCTTAGCTCTTAACAGGCATCACCTTAGTTTTTAATGCATAATTTAGCAGATCTTGGAGTCAGTAGGTTTTCTCTTGGAGGATCTTCAGATATTGGTCACTTTACAAATGAGGATGGAGAGAGATAAAATCACCTAAGGTCACAAAGCAGAGATAGGGCTCTAATTTAATTCTTTCAATTTCTAGTCTGGTTCTTTCCCCCACTCCATTCGATGAGATGATGCTGAGGTAAAGGTGAAAGGGACAAACAGATACTAGGGGGGCAGAAATGAACCTCTGTAAGGAGGTGGTTAGTTACCCACCATTCATTCAAAAACTGTGTGTTGGACATTGCTATTCTAGACATTGAGATATTGCAGGCATCAAAGACAAGACATAGTCACTTTTCCCTAGAGCTCCCAGTCCAGGGCTCCACATGAAGTCACAGCCATAATGAGTGCGATGGTAGAAATTAGAGTTGTGGATGTGCTTTGGAAGGATGGACTGTTGTCAGAATTCTTTTGGTAGCAAGTGACAGAAAGCTCAAACCAGCTTGAATAAAACAGAGCATTCACTGATTAAAAACAACTAGGAAGTCCAGGAGGCATTTCTGGTTTCAAACACAGCTATATTCAGGGTCTCAGAAACTCCTGTCAGGCCAGTCTTTCCAGTCTTTTTTCCTTTTGTGTAGACATCATTCTTCCAAATGTTTCAAGGATGGATCAGGCATCTGTGTGCTTGTATATTACTCACTTAGGAAAGAAGGAAAGAAGGAAAGAAGGTGCTTTTCTGTGAAGATGATCTCATTGTGCTGACTTGGATCATATGCCATTCTAAGCAACCAGGGGGAATGGAATCCTCATATTGGCTAGTCTGGATCAAATGCTTAATCTGGAAGCTAAAAAATTGAGATTCTTGGGGCGCCTGGTGGCTCAGTTGGTTAAGCGACTGCTTTCAGCTCAGGTCATGATCCTGGAGACTTGGGATCGAGCCCAACATTGGGCTTCCTACTCGGTGGGAGGCCTACTTCTCCCTCTCTCAGTCCCTCTGCTTGTGTTCCCTCTGTAGCTGTGTTTCTTTCTGTCAAATAAATAAATAAAATCTTTAAAAAAAATGAGATTCTTCCCATTCAAACAATATAGATTGATTGTGAAGGAGGATCACTTGGGGACATGCAAAAATAATACAGACTCTAGTACCAGCTGGAGAAAGGTGGAGAGGAGTAGGTGTTGTTCTGTTTCAAAACAGTACAGTTCTGATGCTAACCACTTGGAGTTAATGTAGACTTTGCAAATTAAAGCATCTGTCTTTCACAAGACTGCTCTTACTAATGCAGGTCTCCTGCTCTTCTAACCAACTGGCTATAAATTTGGGGGTTTTCATAACTTGTTCAGTCTTGACAATTTGCTAGAACAGCTCAAAGAACTCATGAAAATGCTATACTTGTGATTCCACTTTTTTTAAATAAAGGATGCACACTGAGTGACTTCTGCAAGGGAGCTCAGAGAGAGTCAGGGTGTATCACCCTCCCAGTACATCAGTGTATTCACCAGTCAAAAAGCTCCATGAGCTTAGGTGCCCAGAATTTTTATTGGGGTTTCATCACAGAGGCATGACTAATTAAATCATTGACCATATGCCTGAATTCAGTCTCCTCTCATACTCCCCTCGCTGGAGGTCTAGCAACTGAAAGTTCCAACATCTTTCTGGTGAGGAATCCCTGTCCTGAAGTTATCTAGGGGCCTTCCATGAGTGGCATCATTAGCATAACAAAGACACTTCTATCACTCAGAAAATTTCACAGGTTTTTGAATATTTATGCCAAAGAACAGAGATCAGACAAATTCTTCACTTACAGAGGTTCAGAAAGGCTTCTTAGAGAGGTAGTATTTGAGTTGAGCCTTCATAGTGACAAAGAACACATCCATGTGAAATCACCAAGACATGAAAAAGAAGGGTCATATTAAGGGACTGTAAGGACAAGTGAAGCAAGAGAGAGGGCTGTAAAGATGGTCAGTGTTTACATCCGGCAATGCTTTGTAGACAAAGTCTTCTATCTTATGTAAGCTATGGGAAGCCATGGAGGATCTGAATTTTAGTATTATGTCCCTAGCACAGGTACAGAGGTTAGAGAGAAGGTAAGCAAGATAGAATGACAGTAAATTAGGCAAGAATTTCAGTTTCCAGGGGTTCCTACTTCACTGTTTTGCCAAGGACAGACCCTTGACTTCTGTGTTAGTGTTCTAGGATTGTGAAACAAATTGCTACAAACTGGGTAGCTTAATATCATAGAAATTATTTTCTTACAGTTTTGGAGGCCAAAATTCCAGAATCAAGGTGTCAGAAGGGTCTAAGGGAGAGTCTGTTCCATGACTTTCCCTTAGCTTCTGTTAGTTGCCAGTAATTCTTGGTGTTTCTTGGTGTGCAGTTGCATCACTCCAACCTCTGTCTTTATCATTATGTGTTGTTCTCATGTGTCTTTGTGTCCAAATTTCCTTTTCTTATAAGAATACCAGTCATTACATTAGGTCCTATCCTAATTCAGTGTGGCCTCTTCCTAACTCGATTATATCTGAGAAGACCACAATTTCCACATTCACAGGTACCAAGTGTTTGGATGTCAACATACCATTTTATGGGGGACACAATTTAACCCATAACATGCCCAGAGCCTTCCTGGTCACATAAAGGAAAGTGGTGGATCATCCAGGTAGCCTCTTAGTGCCATACCTGTCTCCTCGTCCTCATTCATATAAAGCTCAGAAGCTCTGATGGCATTTTGGGTAGAGTATCTTCTTTACTGATAGAGTTGAGCCAAGGTGGGTAGATAGTGTTGCTCTTGCTACTATCCTGGAAAAGACTCTGCTCCTTCCATATCTCAAATATGTTCAAAATTGGCAGAGAAGGAGGCTTTGGGTACACACTTCCCCTGTACCAACCTGTACATAGCACTCTTATTTCTCTAGAGAAGATGAATAATGGATGATCCTAAGCCCAATGACTATTCTCTTACTGGAAGAGGGGTGGTGATATGAAATCACCATAAGATTTCTTTACTGTCTGTTCTCCTTACTGTCTCTCCCCTTCTCAACCAACACATTAAATGGAACACCTCAGTCTGGTATCTTTCTGTGCTGTGTTCCTGTTGTAACTCTTTGTAATCAAATTATTTTACTAATCATGTCTCATCCTAAACATGCAGCTGTGTATTAGGAGTCTTAAGATTTGTTTTTCAAAATTGGTCAAACCAGATTCTTTCAGTATGTAAGCGACATCCTGGGAATCACTTAGACACCCTCAGGGGGTCAGTTTGTTAAATGGCACTCTAATGCCTTGAAGAGATCACATGCTTCATAGGGAGAAGCTAAACTTTTGAGGTCATGGAGGTTGAGATGTTTCACCAAGGGAATCCAGGTCTCTGTCTCTCTGGAGTGAAGGTTCTAGGATCAGGGATGGTTGGCATCTCTGTGCTTGTTTGGAAAGATTTCATGGAATTTTTTTCTTCTGTTGAGCATGGATTACTGTAAATTAAGGCAAAAGAGTTAAAATTTTAAATTCATTTTCAGAGTTGGGACAAATGAGGTCTATATATTTCCTTGACGCACTTCATAGAGGGGCTGACTTGTCTTCATTTGCCTTGGACTTTCATGGTTATAAAACTAAAAGTTCCACACCTCAAGATCCCCTTCAGTCACCCTATCCCGTAAACAAGACCACAAATTCCTTTGTGGCAGAGATAGTTTTATATGTTTTCCATATCCACCATTTTGCCCTATATTCTCCCCCATCACAATATCCAACATACATTTTAGCAAGCGTCTGTAGTCCGAAGCCAGACCTGAAAGCAGCAGTGTGAGATTACTAGTATTTGACTTTGTTCTTTTAATGTCCTGAGTACTGAAGGGATTGAGATGATTGGAAGAGGGAGAGTAATGGAAATGGAGGATGCAAATTCAGAATACTATTTATAGTCAAGGAAGAGTCTTTGGTTGCGTTACTGGATTTTATCCAAGGGTCAGACAGCTCCAAAGTTCCAGAGGAAGCCTCTGGAAAGGAATTTTTCAGGAGAAATCACTATGTAAATTTCCCCAACGAGATCAAAGCAAGTGTCCATTGGGTGATGTTCTGTTCCATTTCCCTTCACCCCTGGAGATCATCCCTCTGATGAATTTACGGACTGTGATCAACCAAATACTTGTCATTGTATCATAGCTAAAGTATATTCACATGCTTGTTGTTATGGCAACCATCAATAATATTAATAAAACTCTGTCTGGTTGAACCAGATGAATGAGACATGTAAACACAGACAAGAATAGCCATATCAGATGTCAACACAGAACAACATAAGCACAACAGTCTGTATTCTGGTTATCATCTTCCACCCCAGCAGCGATGTCTGCCTTGCCTATGCCTGAAACACCCATTGCTTTCTGTTTGGGGGCTATGTAAATGGGTATACAGCAGCAAGAGGCTGTCTTTGACCTCTAAAATGAGAAAAGAGAAATAGTTTGCCATGAAACTAGGTGTTCCGTTTGTGATATTTGTACATTGTTCACTAATCAGGTTCATCATAAAACACATTGTATAGAAAGCTTGTTTTTATTAAGTATTCACTTTGCACATGTTAGTGACTTAAATAGTGGTTGATTTTTAGCTGGAGGAACAATGGACAATAGCCTGGTGATCAGTGCATTTACTTAGATTCATAGAATGGAATAATCAACTCTACCTTATAGGCTGTTGTGAAAATCTAATGAGATAATATGAGCAGAGCTCTTAGTGTAGTGATGTAAATATTCCATGTATGAAATGGAAAGTTATCTACATGGGGCCGTGGACTCTGAAGTTAGGTTAAATTTCAGTTTTTCATTTTCCAGCTGTGCATGCCTGGGCAAGTTTTATAAATCTTTGTCAGCTTAAGATGAATTTCTTCATCTACTGAATGAAGAGCTTAATAGTACCCACATTCTAGGATTCTTGTGAGAATTAAGTTATTTACCAAAGGTGATTACTTCAGTGCCTGAGACTTGGTCAAGACTCGATAAACTGTAGCTGTTGCTAATATTACTAGTAATGGTGCTGTTTTCACTGTGAATTGTCCAGTGATGTCACAGAACAGGGTTGCAGTAAAGACTTGGAAGAAAAAAGTTTTGGTAGTGGTGGAGGAGAGGGGGTGCGATTATGCAGCTAATGATTATAATTGTTCTTTGTACAACTTTGGTAAGTTCTGATGCCACAAAACCAAGGTGACTTTAATAGATTCCTGTCTATGCTGGTGACAGATTGGAAACACTACTCTTTGAACTTCTATCTCTAATTTTTAAGTTTCACTTTCAAAATCCTAGCTATAAATTAACGCTGTAAGTCATCAGATTATCTTCTCTGTTGTTACTAGACTTAAAGCCCTTTCTGATCTATTTCTAGGTTTTGTCCTCCTATCCTTTTGTATGTCAGTTCTTACCTTTTCTATTTCCCTTCTTATCTTTTTGCTCTCTGGGACCAGCATTTTTGTAATTTACACTCTTCAGCAGGCAGAAAACTTCACTACAAGGGAGAGGAATGAGAAGCTCTTTTCTGACACCATCCAACCATGATGTTCCTGGTTTCAGAAAGATTTTTAGCCCTTAATTATTCTCCTTTCTCCAATATTTTTTTCCCCTCAATCATAACAAGATATCTGTTTTTAAGATAATTCACTGGGAGCAGCCATGCCCTGCTGAGGAGCAACATTTTAGAGATTTTCTTTCCCTTCCATCAAAGAGGAGCATTTGTTTGCTCTGATGATACCTGCTTGCTTCCATTTTCTTACTGTGTCAACAAATGAGTCCCATCAATTGACTTTTTCCTCAGTACTTTGATCAACAACTAGCTTAATGGATTAAAAAAAATGAATAGCAAACAGTAATTCTAAAACAGAACATTCTTGTTATCTTAGAGTCACACTAGGCAGAGCCCTAGACTTTGTTTTTGGGGAGATAACAACAGGCGGCCTATAGTTCTTTAGTTATTACCCTGGGTAGTCTTTATTTGCTCCAGGGTTTCATCTTCCCAATAGATGAGGATCTCCTTTTAGGACAGACATTTTTCCAGCCTACATCCTCTTCACTAAGAACTGATCTCTACTCCCAGGACCAGAACCTTGTGGCTGCAATTGTAGTAAAGAATTTTGTTCCTTCCATGGCCATAGCTGTTTGCACCAGTGGGAGACACCCAGGTCAGTCTGGGCCAATCAAAATATTCCTCTCGGTGTTTAGAAATCAGACACGGGGACATTGATCAGTTGGTGATGCCAGAGTAATAGGTGTAGGGCTGTAGGGCTGGGCCAATGTATTAGTTATTTATTGCTGTATAATGAACTGCCTAAAAGTTAATAGCTTAATTATTTTTAAAATTTTCTTCATTTCTTTTCCTTTCTCCCTCCCTCCTTTCCTTTCTTTCTTCCCTCCCTCCCTTCCTTTTTTCAGCAGGGTCCATGCCCAGTGTGGAGCCCACTGTGGGGCTTGAACTCATGACCCTGAGATTAAGACCTGAGCTGAGATCAAGAGTCAGATGCTCAACTGACTGAGCCACCTAGGCGCCCCCAGAGTTAACAGCTTAAGCAAGAAATATTGATTATCTCATAGTTTCTGTGGGTTGGATATCTAGGAATGACTTAGGTGTGTACCTCTACATCATTGATCTCTCACAAGGCTCCAATCAGAGTGCTGTACACTTTGGTTGGCCAGGGCTGTGGTCTCATCGGAAGGCATGACTAGAGTAGGATCTGCTTCCATTCTCATTCACATGGTTGTTAGTAGGATTCAGGTCGTCATGGGCTATTGGACAGACACTCTTAGTTCCTTGCTGGTTGTTGGTCAGAGGATTCCATAAGTTCCTTGCTTTATAGGCCTCTCCTTGGGGCATCTGGCTTCCATCAGAAAACAGGAAAGTGCAAGAGAAAGAGTTTATAAAATCTCTTTGTAACCTAATTTTGGAAGGGATATAGTATTACTTCTGTCATAGTCTGTCCATCAGAAGGAAGTAATTAGGTCCATTCTACACTCAAGGATGGATGATTACACAAGGATGTAAATATTAGGAGGCAGGTGTTGCAAATCATCTTAGAGGCTGCCTACCATAGTCTACCCTCTGACACCCCCCAAGGATTCATGTCCCTCTTATATACAAAATACGTCCACCCCCCACCTCAGAGTATGATGTTACAGCATCAGTTTAAAGCCTAGAATCTCATTATCTAAATCCGATTCAGGTTGGATGAGGCACATCAGGAATGGTTCCTTAAGTACAGTTCCTTGAGCACAGTTCCTCTCTGTCAGTAAACATGTAAGACTAAAGAGACAAATTATCTGCCCCCAGTACATGCAAACATAATTGTGGAACCTGCATAGAATTACTGGCACAGACATTCTTGTTCAAAAAGGCATGGGGAATGGAAGTCACAAGTCACTAGTTTATAGCAATTCCAAAATATGGACAAGAAAATGTTTGAAATTCCTTGACTTTTATCTCAACTCCAGAGAACATTCTCTATGGCTCTTAGCTCTGTTCTCAGGCCTCTTGATTGCAGCCTGTGAATTGTTCTTCTTTTTGTAGTAAAGGTAACATGTATTTTAGCTGAGTAGTTTTCTCAGCCTACTTCCCATCAGTAAGACTTTGGGGACTCAAACTGTCTTTTTTTTTTTTTTTTTCATTTTGCTCTGTCTCTGTTCCTTTTAGTACAAGCTGGTAGTATTTCTGCTGATATAATTCTCTGAAAAACATTGTGGGCTCCCTATGAATGTCATTGGAGTTGATTTCATTAGACAATGCCCATACTCATAAATCTCTCTGGGAATAGCCTGTCTTCACACTGAACTTCTGTTATGGATGAGGGACAATACATGTGTAAGCTTCTTAAAAGACCTGTTTTTTTTTTTTTTTAAAGATTTTATTTATTTGACAGAAACACAGCCAGAGAGGGAACACAAGCAGGGGGAGTGAGAGAGGGAGAAGCAGGCTTCCCGCCAAGCAGGGAACCCGACGTGGGACCCGGGATCATGACCTGAGCCAAAGGCAGTCGCTTAACCAACTGAGCCACCCAGGCACCACGAAGACCTGTTTTCTAATAGACTCTTAGAAAAGTGTGAAACACACATTAGTCTCTTTAAAGGGACTTTTGTGTGACTGAATATTACTGCTAGTTACCGCAGTGCCTGAACAAAAGACTTTACAGTTTTACCCTCAGCTTTATCTTTCAAACATATTCTCCCAGCAATGCTCTTGATTTGCTCCTTGCATGGAAGCCATTTCTTAATTTTACAGTGTTTGTCATCTGAAGTGACTGAGAATTTACACAACCATCAATTCCTGGCTTCTTTTTGTTTGACAGTCCTCTTCGTTTATCTCTCCTCTTACATTTTACTTTAAGCAGCAAGAGGACACCATTTGGCACCTCCAGTTTTCTACTTAGAAATCTTAACCAGATTATCTATTTTATTAGGAACATTTTCTGCTTTCCACATAATTGCAGGTGACAGTGTTGCTAAACTTTCTACCCCTATGTGACAAGGATTGTCCTTCTTCTAGTTTCCAAATTCTAACTTCTCTTTTTCAGCCTTCGCTAGCAACATCTCTAAAGTCCAGATTTTTTTTAAAGATTTTATTTATTTATTTGATAGAGAGTGAGACAATGAAAGGAGGGAACACAAGTAGGGGAAGCGGGAGAGGGAGAAGCAGGCTCCCCCCCCGCAACCCGAGCGGGGAGCCCTTCCCCCTGAGCATGGAGCCCAATGCTGGGCTCGATCCCAGAACCCTGGGATCATGACCTGAGCGGAAGGCAGACACTCAATGACTGAGCCACCCAGGTGCTTCTAAAGTCCAGATTTCTACCAAAAATATGTTTAAGACAATTTAGACTTTGTTTTTAAAAAATTTTTAAAACATTTTTTTTTTAAGATTGTGTTTATTTATTTGACAGAAACACAGCTAGAGATGGAACACAAGCAGGGGGAGTGAGAGAGGGAGAAGTAAGCTTCCTGCCAAGCAGGGAGCCTGATGTGGGTCTCAATCTCAGTCTTCCAGGATCATGACCTGAGCCGAAGGCAGACACCCAATGACTGAGCCACTCAATCAGCCCTAGGCTTTCTTTAAACATGTTCCTTAAAACCTTTTTGGTATCCATACCACTGCTCAGTTCTAAAGCCATTGCATATTTTAAGTTATGTTATAGAGGTTCTAAAATCTGTTTTAGTTATCTACATATTTATCTACATATTTCCCCTAAATTTAAGGACTTTTAACAATAAACATTAATTAGTTAATTTTTTGTGGGTTCAGGAATCCATATATGGCTTAGCAAGATGCCTTTGCCTCAAGATCTCCCACAGGGCTTCCATTAGGGTTTTGACTACTACTATAATCTTATCTGGATGCTCACCTGAGCTAGAATCCATTTTTAAGATCACTGTCACTTATATGATTATTGACAAGATTTAGTTCCTCATGAACTATTGGATAGAGGGTCTCAGTTTCTCATTGGCTGTTTAGAGCCCTCCCTCCATTTCTTTCTATGGGGATCTCGTCACAGATCAGAAAATAACAGCAGCTTCAATCATAATGAACAAAGAGAGAAAGTCTGCAGGATAGAAGCTACCTTCTTTTTAATCTAGTCTTAGATAGAAGCTACCTTCTTTTTAATCTAATCTAATACTACCAGCATAATTTTTGTTGTATTCTATATAATAAGTGAGTTACAGGGGTCCAGCCCATATTTGGGTGTAGGGGATCATACACAGATTATTCAGGGTAATTTTGGAGACTACCTATCAAAGGTAGCCATGTTATACTATAAGCAGGAAGAGAGAAGAAACAAGATGTATGAGGAAGATAGAGATGAGGATCATATTTGACTCCTAATATCTCTTCAGTTCCTGTCACAGTACTCATGAGGACCAACTGCATTACTTGCTGTTGGCTTCCATGATATGCCCCTATAAACTATGCAGTAGATTCTAATTTTCCCTTAAGGTAGCATGAGTGACTCCTGTTACTTGCCACAAAAAAGGCCTTGAGTAAGACGGGATTGTGCTGATAAGGTACTTGCTAAGCTAATTAAGCAAAAATATTGATCTTTTCTAGAATGCTCCCTGTGGAACTATGGTATTATTTTAAACAAACCATCGCCAGCAAGGATATCTCCAATTTCAGTGTTTGGTGTCAAACATAACTTCCAAGGGATAAAGTTTCACACAGACTAGGGGTTCAACCAGAGCCTGGTGGTGTGTGAGTTGTTTATTATATCTATTTTTACTCAGTTTTGCAATATTTGTGTGAGGAGTAGACTCACTGCCGTAGGCCCTACATTCCATGCATAGACAATAGTGCTGAGGGAAGATGCTGAGACTATAATAACTGGGAAGGGGAATTGTAAGTTGCCCACAGTGCATTCCTTACTCCAAATAGTCGAAGGCAGGGACCTTTATCATTAGTCTCAGCCTAGTCTTAATGTGCTTTAGAGTTTCAGTCTTCCAGCTTTTCACCACTAACCCCTTGCAAAGGGCTTGGCTTTGTGGTATTGTGGACTGACTGTGAAGTGTTCAGAATCTCATGTTTTGGCAAAAACGTAGAAATTCCTTTGAGGACGACTGTGGCTCATCGTTGGAGATAATCCTTTTAGGAATTCCATGTCTGGCAGCATGGCCTTCAATTTGTGGACTCTTGTGGTAAATTGGTATTGTTCAGGCTTTCCAATCTTGAGATTTTTATTGTAGTTATATTCCTAATGATATAGTCTCTGCCAGTTTTTCTTCCAGATAAACATGTTGGTGCCAATGTTCTGTTGTGGTCTGGTTATGGAGGCTTGGGATAGCATTAATTTTATGTGTATATGTGTACATATGTCATGTACATATGATATGAAGATATGTAAAGATAGCTATATATATTAATGTATATATCCAATCTCACTTGAAAGGAGTATATGCATTCATTTATACACTATACACCTTTCAGGTGAGATTGGACATTTTCTGATAAAAGCCTCTTTACTAATGAAAGTGAACTGAAGATGTAGACTGCTGATGGTATTCCTGGAACCATGACAGAATTTGAAAACTTCAAGAGACCATGGAAATTATCTGGTTCACCATGCTCAGTTCAGAATCAGCCTTAAATGATTCAGGGCTTGAACCCAGGCCTCTTGACTCTTTCCTTTTACCGTACTGTTTTTAGTTTGATCAAAAAACTTTCTGTTAAACATGTTTTATGCAGCCAAGAGAAATGGAACTTAACTTTCAATGAACATTTTATGTAATAACCTTATTTATACTATTATTCTACTCACAGAAAACTTTCAAAGATGTAAATGCATATTTACCTAGGAGTTGAAAGTAACTAAATGTTCCCAAGTTTTCTTATATTCTCCATTCTTTGGATATCTTTGACACTGAATGACAATAATTAGATACCTTAAGTTATGTGGCTGTAGGAATTCCAATTCTCTCTCTAAGTATTCTGAGAATGCTTGGTTTCCAACAGGAATGATAGAATATCACATAGTCACTCATTTGTTTCATCCCACAATACACACATAAGAGTCTCAGAATAATAATACCAGCCCTTCCACCAACAATATGATTTGGAGTCTATTTTTGAAGTTACTTTTGTCTTCTTCTCTATGTGGTTAGTGACCAGATGGATACACATTTAGGTTCTTTAGTTTCATTTTATTTTAACTTTTTTTGGAATAATTTTTTAAATTTAATTTTTTACAGCCATGTAAAATTATGTGCATGAGTCTAAAATTAAATCTATAAAATGAGGATTTCTGAGAAGTTCTAAATTTCTCTGTCCACACCACAGTATTCTTTATTTATAAGTAATTAAAAATTATGACTTACCTTTCCATTTTTTGTTTGTTATACAGAGTTTTTATATATATAGGTTTCCATTATGTGGTCTATTTTTGTTTGAAATCCCTTGTATATGTATTTGATATCTAGAAATATTTGCATTTTGTTGTAGTTGTCTGTGAATAAATGCATGTGACTTTTTTCTTTCCAATATGGGTATGTTTTATTTCTTTTTCTTGCCTAGAGTGGCCAGAACTTCCAATGTTTTGAGTAGAAATAGAAATGTACAACTGATGAATCACTAACTTTTACTGCTGAAACCATTATTATACTGTATATTAACCACCTTGATTTTAAAAAAAAAAAGGGCGGTATCTTAGGACAACAACAACAGGAACGAACATCCTTATCTTGTTCCTAATCTTAAGGAGGACCATTTAGCTTTTCAGTATTCAGTATTATGTTGGCTTTTGGTTTCTCATAGCTGCCTTTTATCAGGTTGAGAAAATTTCTATTTTCAATTTGTTGAGAGTTTTATCAGGAAGGAATTTTGGTTTTTTGTTAACTACTTCATCTGCTTCTATCAAGATAATGTGTGATTTTTCTATTTTACAGTGTTAATATGGTAAGTTATAGTAATTGATTTTCAAATGTTAAATAAGGCTTACTTTGTGGGTCAAGATGTAATATCTTTTTTATATATCGTAAGATTCAACTTGCTAAGACTTTGCTTAGGATTTGTGCATCTGTGTCCATGATAACTATTTGTCTATAATTCACTTTTCTTGTAATGCCTTTGTCTAGGTTTAGAATCAGTGTAATCTGGATTTGATTAAGTTCTTTCTTCTTCAATTTCGTGGAAGAGTTTATGTAAAATGGTAGTATTTCTTCCTTACATGTTTACTAGAATTCATCAATGTAGCCACATGGGCTGGGGTATTCCTTATGGAAAGGTTTTAAACACTAAATTCACCTTTTAAAAACTTTAGTTTTGGTGTAGTTAACATACAGAGTTATATCAGTTTCAGATGTACGATGCAGTGATTTAACACTTTCATACACTACTCAGTGCTCATCAAGGTAAGTGTACTCTTGATCCCCTTCACCTATTTGACCCATTCTCCCACACCACCCCTCTCATAATCATGTTTGTTCTCTATAGTTAAAAATCTGTTAAAAAAAAGAATCTTTTTGTTTTTTTTGTTTTTTTCTCTCTCTTTTTTTGCATTTGATCATTTGTTTCTTAAATTCCACATATGAGTGAAATCATGTGGCATTTGTTTTTCTCTCACTGACTTATTTCACTTATTATACTCTCTAGCTCCATTCATGGTGTTGCAAATGACAAAATGTCATTCTTTATGGCTGAATAGTGTTCCATTGTGTGTGTGTGTGTGTGTGTGTGTGTGTGTGTGTGTATCACCTCTTTCCATGCATCTGTCATTGGACCTTTGGGCTGGTTCCATAGTTTGGCTATTATAAAGAATGTTGCAATAGGCAGAGGCTAAATTCAATCTTTAAAATAGCTATAGGACTGTTCAGTTTTCTTTTTCTTCCTTTTTTTTTTAAAGATTTTGTTCATTTATTTGACAGAGCGAGAGGGAGAGAGAGAGAATGCACAGCAGGGGGAGTGGCAAAAAGAAGAAGAAGCAGGTTCCCCACTGAGCAAGGACCTAGATGTGGTACTCAGTCCCAGGGCGCTGGGATCATGGTCTGAGCCAAAGGCAGGTGCTAAACTAACTGAGCCATCAGGGGTCCATATCTACTTCTTCTTCAGTGAGCTTTGAGTTTGTGTCTTTGAAGAAATTAATTCATTTCATCTAAATCATCAAATTTATTGGCATAAAGTTGTATGTACTATTACCTTATTATTATTTTAATATCTATAGATGTTGTGGTGATATTACCTTTCTCATTCCTGATATTGACTATTTTTTTCCTTTCTTTTTTTTAATCAGTCTGGCTAGAAGTTTATTGTTTTATTTATTTTCTAAAAAACCTGTTTCTCATTTAATAAGTTTTCTGTTTTGTTTTTATCTTATTTCATTGGTTTTCACTCTGACCTTTATGTATTTATTTCTGCACATGTAGGTGTAATTTACTATCCTTTTCCCAGTTCCTTAAGGTGGAAGCTGTCATTTATTTGAAACCTATATTACTTTCTAATAAAGGTATTTATTAACTATAAACTTCCCTCTGAGCCTAGTTGGCTGTAATTCAGAAATTTTGGGTATTTTTAAAAATTTTTATACAGTTTAAAATATTTCTTTTTTTTTTAAGGTTTTATTTATTTGACAGAGAGAAACACAACCAGAGAGGGAACACAAGCAGGGGGAGTGAGAGAGGGAGAAGCAGGCTTCCTGCTGAGCAGGGAGCCTGATGTGGGGCTCGATCCTGGGTCTCTGGGATCATGACCTGAGCCGAAGGTAGTCGCTTAACAAACTGAGCCACCCGGGTGCCCTCTCATAGGTTATTTAGATAGTTTCTGTTACATAGGGTCTGTGTTTTATTTCTTCTAATTTAGTTCTGTTGTTGTTTGAGAAGATACCTTGAATCCTTTTAGGTTTATTGAGATTAGTTTAACAGCCTCTCAGGATATGTTTTATACAAGTAAGTGTTCCATGTGTACAATAGAATGTGTATTCTGTTGTTCGTTGGAATATTTCAGTTTAGGTCAGCTTAGATTAAATGTCATTTAAGTTTCTTATATTCTCATAGATTTTCTGTCTACTTGTTCAACTAATTATTAATAGAGGCATGCTGAAATCTCCATGTATAGTTAATGATTTGACTTTCCTTATAGTTTTATTGGTTTCATTATTTTTTTAAAAGATTTTATTTTTATTTACTTATTTGACAGAAAGAGAGATCACAAGTAGGCAGAAGAGGCAGGTAGAGAAAGAGGAGGAAGCAGGCTCCCTGCTGAGCAGAGAGCCTGATGCGGGCCTCAATCCCAGGACCCTGAGATCATGACCTGAGCCGTAGGCAGAGGCTTTAACGCACTGAGCCATCTAGGTGCCCTATTGGTTTCATTATGTTTATTTTGAAACTCTCTTATTAGGCATATAAATTTTTAGCATTGTCGTATTCTTTTGATAAGTTTCTCTCTTTAGTATTTATACTAAAGTTAGTTACTCTGATAGTTACTCTGATGTCAACTTTGTCTGATAACTGATATAATCATTCCAGATTTCTTTTGATTAATAGTAGCATGGTATGTTGTCATTTTTTTACTTATTTAAAGTATATAATTTAATAGTTTTTAGTATAGAAGGCTGTGAAACAATCCACACTATCTAATTTTACAACATCTTTTCAACTCTAAAGGGAAACTCCATACCCATTTTCACTCATTTACTTCTAACTTGTTGGTGTCTTTATTTATTTATTTATTTTCAAAGATTTTATTAATTTATTTGATAGAGAGAGACACAGCAAGAGAGGTAGCAAAAGCAGGAGGAGTAGGAGAGAGAGAAGCAGGCTTCCCGTGGAGCAGGGAGACTGATGCGGGGCTTAAAAGTGATTCTATACATTTAAGTGTGTAAGAACCTTACCACAGCTCACAGATTTAGTTTCATTTGTTTTTTGTTGGTGTCATGTTTCCCTGATTTTTCATGATCCTTATGGCCTTGCATTGGTGTTCATGCATTTTAGGACATAGGTACCTCTTCCAGTTTTTACAGATTAACCTTGACAAGCAAAGTCCTTCACTCTTCAGCCCCTCCAGGGATTCTGGATGGGTCACCTTGTGCTGTCTACAGGCTTTTCGAGTCCTTGGGCTTGCAAGTCTGCTGCTTGGGTTAGAAAGTGAGCAAGCCTGGTGCTTGGGTCCACAGAGACTAACCTGGCACCTGGTTTGCAGGGTTGGGCCTGGACCTGGGTTCACTGGAGTGGGCCTGGTGCTTGAGTCTGTGGTGATGGGCCTGGGATCTATGTCTTTGTGAGTACAACTGGATCTTGGGTCCACAGGGGCCAACCAGGTGCCAGAGACCTCTGGGTTGGCTGCAGTTTCTTGGTCTGCAGGAGTCTGGTCATGGGAAAGGCTGGGAGCCTGGTTTTAATGGAGCAGGCCGGGGGCCTGGCCTGGCACTAGGTCCAGCCTAGAGCCGGAGGCTCTTGGAGTGAGCCTATAACTTGGCACTTAGGGTTGGGATATGTCAGCCTGGAGGTTGGGTTTGTGGGAGCCTATTTGGCACAAGATAGGTTGGGAGCTTGGGACTGTGGGAACTGTCCTGATGCTGGGTGGACTGGGATCCAGAGTCTGTGGACTGTTTGGATTCCAGGCCTGTAGGGGTTGGCCTAGTGAAGTCTGGTGCTCACTGCACCCTCTTTCCCTCACTGGGAGTGTCTCTCTCTGCACTGGGATTCCTGGGTATAGGGGACAGGTATTGTGAGCAATGTGAATCTACCTTTCCTACCCTACTCAATGTATCTTTTATTATTTCTATGCTTCATTTAGGTGCTATAACCCTCCTGGAATCCTTAGCTCTTGTGAAGGAATTTTCACCAATGGATAGTTGTTCAAATTGATGTTATTTTGGAGGGAAGGAGAATGATAGAAATTCCTGTGCCTCCATTTTACGATATTCCTCCCAGTCTCTCACCTTTTATTTGGAAACATATTTGTACAGAGTATAAAATCCTAGGTTGAAAGGTTTCTTCTCTCTGTTCTTTAAAGATACTGCTCCACTGTCATCTGACTTATTTCTGATGAGATTGTTCCTCCGTATATAATGTGTTGTTTTTCTTTGATCACTTTTCTAAAAGAAATATTTGTTTGGGGGGAGAGGGGCAGAGTGAAAGAGAGAATTCCAAAGTAGACTCCTTGCTGAGTGTGGCGCCCGACACAGGTTTGATCCCACCACCCTGTGATCCTACCCAAGATGAAACCAAGAGATAGCTGACCAACTGACTGAGCCACCCAGGCCCCCCTCTTTGATCACTTTTAAGATTTTGTCTTCATCACTGGATTTAGGCAATTGATTATGATCTCCTTTGCTGTCATTTACTTAATGTTTCATGTACTTGGTGGTATTTGAAGTCCTTTGACCTGTGCGTTTCAGTTTTTATTGAATGTGGATAATTTTTCAACCACAATTTTGTTCAAATTTTTTCTGTTTCTCCATTTTATGTCATTTTGGGACTTAAAATACACATATATTAAACCACTTGAAATTTCCTAGAGCTCACTGATGATGTATTTATGTACTTATTTAAAATTTTTCTTCTTTCTGTGCTTTATTTTACAGTTTCTATTGCTTTATTCTCCAGGTCACTAATCTTTTCCTCTTCAAAGTTGAATTTACTTTTATATTTATCCAATATACTTTTCATCCCATGTATTTTCATCCCTAGAAGATATATATATATGTATATATACATATATATATATATATCTGTATCTCTGTATCTCTACTTAACATGTTCCATATTTCTTCTAGCTTCTTAAACATAGGGAATACATTTGTAATTTATACCATGCTGACAAATGTTTAACAACAGTTCTCTGGGAAAAGAAAATAACACAGCCCTGATTTGTCACATTTGCCGATTTCTGTGCTTTCAGTGATCCCACTGTGGCTGATTTCAAGCTACCAGCATGTCATCACTGAATGTAGAGTTGGGAAGGGATACACAATAGTAGCATACTATATTATGGTATCTTCACCATACAAACACAATAACCTTAATCTATGCATGTATATTATACTAAAATATATTAAAATAACTAGGTGGTGAGTTTTAGCATTTTTTACATTTATTTTAAATATAAATTATTTAATAGTAAGTCATTTAATTTTAAATGATGGCTGTGTTTAACCACTACTTGTAAAATACCCAGTTGAGAATAATTGAAAAAATTGGCTCTCCTGAGCCAGTATGATCTGACCCCAGGAAACCACTAGATAATGCTTCTTTTATTTTTATTTTTTATTTATTTATTTATTTTTTAAAAGATTTTATTTATTTGACAGAGAGAAACACAGCCAGAGAGGGAACACAAGCAGGGGGAGTGAGAGAGGGAGAAGCAGGCTTCCCGCCGAGCAGGAAGCCCGATGTGGGGCTCGATCCCGGGTCTCCAGGACCATGACCTGAGCCGAAGGCAGTCGCTTAACCAACTGAGCCACCCAGGCGCCCCGATAATGCTTCTTTTAATCTCTCTCTCTCTCTCTCTCTCTCTCTCTCTCTCTCTCTCAAGTAAACAATTCTTTAAAAAAGTGATCAAGGGGCACCTGGGTGACTCGGTCACTAAGTGTCTGTATTTGGCTCCGGTCATGATCTCGGGGTCCTGGGATCGAGCCCCACATCAGACTCTCTGCTCCATGGGAAGCCTGCTTCTCCCTCTCCCATTCTTCCTGCTTGTATTCCATCTCTCACTCTCTCTATTTCTGCCAAACAAAGAAAGTGATCAAAGAAAAATGGCACATTATCTATAGAAAGTAGGCTCAGTGGAGCAGTATCTTTAAAGAACAGGGAGAAGAAATCTTTCAACCTAGAATTTTAAACTCTACAAATATCATTCCAAATAAATGGTGAGAGACTGGGAGGAATATTGTAAAATTGCGGCATAAGAATTTCTAGCATTCTCCTTCCCTCCAAATGTCTTTTAATGTCTTTAATGTCTAATTCTTCTTCTTCTTCTTTTTTTAAAAAAGATTTTATTTATTTATTTGACAGAGAGAAACATATCCAGAGAGGGAACACAAGCAGGGGGAGTGAGAGAGAGAGAGAAGCAGGCTTCCCGGCGAGCAGGGAGCCCGATGTGGGGCTCGATCCCTGGTCTCCAGGATCATGACCTGAGCCAAAGGCAGTCGCTTAACCAACTGAGCCGCCCAGGTGCCCTTCTTTTTTTTTTTTTTTTTAAGATTTTATTTGTTTATGACAAAGAGAGATAGCAAGAGAAGGAACACAAGCCATGGGGGAGCTGGAAAGGGAGAAGCAAGCTCTCTACTGAGCAGAGAGCCCAATATAGGGCTTGATCCTGGGGCACTGGGATCATGACCTGAGTCAAAGGCAGATATTTAATGACTGAGCCACCCAGGTGCCCTATCTTTAATGTCTTCTTTTAATGTCTATTAATTTTGTGTTATTTCAGGGTTAGTTTGTTTGATTTTTTCCATGAGCTATGGGTCATATCTTCTATCTTTTGATGGCTGATCATTTTGATTGGATGGCAAGCATTGTCAATTTTACCTTCTTGGGTGCTAGATATTTTTATACTGTTGTAAATATGATTGACTCTTGTTCTATAATACCAATTTAATTTCTTGGAAATTAATTCATGCTCCTGATTTTATTTTATTTTATTTTTTATTTTTTTGGTGAGACAGAGCAGCATTTAGTATAGGACTAGTGGACTAGTTTTTGCCCTGATACCATGGCAAAAGGCATAACTTTCTCTCTTTTTTAAAGATTTTATTTATTTATCTGCCAGACGAGAGAGATCACAAGCAGGCAGAGAGGCAGGCAGAGAGAGAGAGAGAGAGGAGGAAGCAGGCTCCCTGCTGAGCAAAGAGCCCGATGCAGGCCCATGACCCTGAGATCATGACCTGAGTCATAGGCAGAGGCCTTAACCCACTGAGTCACCCAGGTGCCCAGCATGACTCTTTTGAGTACTGTACTCAATGCCATGTGTTAAATTCTGCACTCTGGTTGGTGGGAATAGGAAGTAGTCTGGTGGCTTTTCCCCTGCTTAGGTAGTATTCTTACATGAATGGGTTGATCAGTTTTCAGCTGAAAATGCAAGGAGGACCTTCTGTAGATCTCCAGATCTCTCTCTCTCTTTTTCTGTCTCTCTCTCATTCTCTCTTTTTTCTTCTCTCCTGTATAGTACTCCATCCTGTGAACTCTGGCTGCCTTGTTTTCCAACTTTATCCACACAACTCCATGAGATTATGGGATCTTCCTCAAATCTTCAATTTGCAGTGTGGCCTAGAAATGGTTGTTAGGCAGTATACTGGGGGTAATAGTAGGGCTCATTCTGTTACCTATTTTCCTGATGCTGGGATCAGTACCCTTTATTACCTAATGTCTTGATAACTATTGTTTCATATATTTTGTCTTTTTTTTTTTTTTTTTTTTTTTTTTTTTTTTTTTTTTTTTTTTTTTTTTTTTTTTTTTTTTTTTTTTTTTTTTTTTTTTTACTTTTTCATACGGGATGGCAAATTTGACCTCTCTTACTCCATCTAGGCTGGTACTAAAGTTTCTAACTTATTTGTTTTTTAGTTTAAGAATTTCATTCTCTTCACTTTCTATTTCTTAATGCATTATCTGTTTTATTTATACATCATTTTCCTTCTAATTTAGCTATAATTATTGAAACTATATATTCTCTAATTTATAATTCTGACTTCCATATTCTCTTTTTAATTATTATGTATGTTCTTTTTATACTTCCATAATTTTCTTAATTGATTTTTAGCTTATTTTGAAATATTAGGTTACAGTTTTCATTTGTCTTGTAGACATGACCTTTTGGAGTGCTTTCATTGTCTGAAAGGATGTTATTTCTGTACTTTTCTTTTTAAAAAAGATTTTTATTTAAATTCCAGTTAATATACACTGCAATATAAGTTTCAGGTATATCATATAGTGATTTAACAGTTCCACATAACACCTGGTGCTCATCACAACAAATGCACTCCTTAATCCCCATTATCTATTTCATGCATCACCCCACCCCTGCCCCTCTGGTAACCGTCAGTTTGTTCTCTGTAGTTAAGAATATGTATCTTGGTTTGCCTCTCTCTCTCTTTTTTCCTCCATGCTCATTTGTTTTATTTCTTAAATTCCACATATGAGTGAAATCATATGGTATTTGTCTTTCTCTGACTTATTTTGCTTAGCATAATACACTGTAGATCTATCCATGTCATTGTGTATAAGCTGTAAAGAAGAATGAAATTTTACTTTTCAAAAATTATAACTTCTTAAAGGATTTGAGCATGATCCTTGTTTGTAGATCATTTTAGGGTGAAATGAGTTTTTCTCTTATTACCAAGATGGTGAGATGTGCCAGGACAGTTTTTCAAATTTCATGACTCAAGAGCTTCCTCTTCTGTTTTCACAAAGTGATTGATAAATGGCCTCACACTGAGATCATCTTCCCCTAGACCTCCACCCATTTTGCCTCTTGTTTATCTCTCCAGCTGTATTTGTAAGACTCTTAGGGATTTCTCCTTACTGCTGGACTTTATCCTGGATGAGTATTTTAGTTTGTTAATTTCAATATTTCATGTAGCCTAGCCTGATCTAGCTCTTTCAGACTTTATAGTGCACTCCTTGCATTCATTCTGAATATTGAAACTCTTCAGTTCAGTTACTGATCTCAAATTGACCTATTGCTTCTTCCAGGGAGTATCTGTTGGGGAATTTGGAGTTTTCATGTTCTCAGATGCATGAGACATCCTGCTATTTTTTTCTGCTTCCTCTGTACAAATGTTGATGCCATGTGGGCTTTATCATTGTTGATTCTTTCTCTCTCTCATTTTTTATTTTGTGGTTTGGGGCAATTCTTGTCATTTAATTTTGTGATACATTTGTCCATGGACACATACTTAGCAAGCATAGTAGGCAGATTAATTTCTTTTGCCCAAGATGTCTCCATCCAAATCCTTGACCCTGTGCTTTGCAGATGTAATTAAGTTAAGGACCCTGAGATATTACATTAATGGGGTGAGCCCAATGTAATTATAAGTGTACTTATAAGTGAGAGAGGGAGGTGGAAGAGCCAGGGAAGGAAATGTAATGATTGAAGCAGTTAGAGTGATGTGATATAAGAAAGACTTGATTAGGCATAGGTGGCTTTAAAGATGAAGAAAGGGGATTGTAGCAGGTAGAAAAGAAAGTGAAACTTGAATCTTTGCAACTTGCTGAATCCATATTATTCTACTAAACTGACACATAAACTGGTGTATAAGGCTTCGTGGGGCTACTGCAAGACATTATCACAAACTTGGTGGTTTAAAAAAATAGAGATTTACTGTCTTATAGTTCTGGAGGCCAGAATTCTGAAATTCATGTATTGAGAGGGTTGTGCTCCTTCTGGAGGCTCTGGGGGAAAATCCTTCCTTGCCTCTTTCAGCTACTGATGGCTTCGGGTGTATTTTAGTTTGTGGCAACATAGTTCGGATCTCTGCCTGTCTTTCCCTGGGCTTTTCCTCTGTGTCTGCAGCCTCTCCTCATCTCTGTTATTAAGGACAACTGTCATTAGACTTAAGGCCCACCTGGATAATCTAGGATTATCTGACCTCAAGATCCTTGTTTAATTATATCTTCAAAGATCCCTTTTATTCAAATAAATCATATTCACAAGTTCTAAGGCTTAGGAACTGGAGATATACACATAC
The DNA here is from genome assembly GCA_004023965.1 of Spilogale gracilis. Classification (NCBI taxonomy): domain Eukaryota; kingdom Metazoa; phylum Chordata; class Mammalia; order Carnivora; family Mephitidae; genus Spilogale; species Spilogale gracilis. Next base: position 159,308 of record PITA01001259.1, on the reverse strand, counting down.
ATAGTTAGCATTTAATTAATTAATTTTTAAAATAGATTTTGTGTTTTACAATGGTTTTCAGTTCAGAGAAAAATTGAGCAGATACAGAGATTTCCCTTATATTTCCTACCCCCAATACACACATTATCAACATCTCTTACCAGAGTGGCACATTTGTTATAACTGATGAGTCTATATTGGCACATAATTATCATCCAGAGTCCATGGTTTGCATAGGAGTTCACTCTTGGGGGAGTACATTGTATGGGTTTGGAATAATTTATAATGATGTAAGTACCATTATGGTAATACAGAATATTGCCCTAAATATTGGGCATATGGGTAATACAGAATATTGCCCTCTGTGCTCCACTCTTCATCTCTTTCTTTCCCCAGCTCCTGGCAACCACTGATCTTTTTACTGTCTCCATAGTTTTGCCTTTTCCAAAATGTCATGTGGTTGGTATTACATAAGTATATAGCCTTTTCAAGACTGATTTCTTTTACTTATTAATATGCATGCAAGTTTCCTCCATGTCTTTTCATGGCTTGATAGCTCATTTTTTTTTTTAGTGCTGAATAACATCCCATTTTCTGGATATACTGCAGTTTGTTTATCCATTCACTTACTACAGGACATCTTGGTTTCTACCAAGTTTTGTGGTTATGAACAAAGCTACTTTAACATCTATGTACAGGTTTTTGTGTGGACATAAGTTTTCAGTTCCTAATTTCTATATTATATAGTAAGAGTATCTTCAGTTTTATAAGAAATCACCAAACTGTCTTCCAGAGTGACTGTATTATTTTGCATTCACACCAGCATGAATGAGATTTCTTGTTGCTCACATCCCTCTTGGCATTTGGTGCCATCTTGCTATAATCATTATTAGTTCCAGGAGTTTTTGTTGTTCTTGTTAGTTGTTGGTTCTTTTGGATTTTTACGTAGATACTTTCTATGTGAAAAACATCTATTTACATAGATGATTTCTTTCTTCCTTCCTATTTTGTGTGTTGTTTATTGCTTTTTCTTGTCTTATTGCATTAACTGGGACATCCAGTATGATGTTGAAAAGCACTGTGAGGAGGGATATCCTTGATTTGTTCCTGATCATAGTGAGAAAGCTTCAAGATTATCAAAATCAAGTCTGATATTAGCTGTATTTTTTTGGTAGGTATCTTTTTTTTTTTTAAGAAAAGATTTTATTTATTTGTTAGAGAGAAAAGAGAGAGTGCAAGCTCAAGCAGGGGAAGTGGCAGGCAGAGGGGGAAGCAGGCTCCTTGATGCGTAAGGAGCCTGACTTGAGACTCGATCCCAGAACCCTGGGATCATGACCTGAGCTGAAGGCAAACACTTAACCAACTGGCCACCCAGGTATCCCTGGTAGATATTTTTTATCAGGTTGAGGAAGTTCCCCTCTGTTTCTAGGTCAGTGACATCTTTTTTGGGACCACCACATAATCAAATACAATTGCCTAAAATAGTTTTCTAGGAAGAAGAAATCCCTTCTGTTGATTAGGAATCTTCTACTCCACAAATACGAGTTACTTGAGTTTTAGCTCCTTATGGACAAGTTTGAAATACTTTTTTATGATTATTGTTAAAGGATGAACATATAAGTTGCTTGTATAGCATAAGTTTTTTTGATTAATTAACAAAGTCATTTATCCTACTTTGGGATCAACATAAGAAAAATCAGTATAAAAATCAGTATAAGCTAGTCCTTAAGATGTCTTTAAGGTGTTCCTTTCTCAAGCTGTTCTTAATACTATTCCCTTTGGGTTGGGGAAAAGATTTGAAATCTGGAAATTTTAAAATAAAGTATAGCTCTCTACTTCCTGTACAGCTACATGCTACAGAAAAAGTATTTGAGGTCACTTTGAAAGTTAAAAAATGTGGTTCATGCCCAAAACTCTCTGCAATTTCTGGCATCTGGGATTGGAATGGGAAAATATATCACCTAGGATTTCCCTTAGATGACTGGAACATGGTGCTTCAAGAAGAAGAAAGAAAAAAACAAATGAAAGCTTTTTAAATTTTGATGTCTTCTCTTCATTTATTTCTACTTTTTGGTTACCAAATTTGAATTCTATATCATATATTTAACGTTCTCTGTGACAGTATCACAACTAAAATAAGGGGGCTGGACTAACTCTTTAGAAAATGAACATCTAGAAATTATGCTTCCCCCCCTTTTTTTGCACAGTTACAATAGATCATTAATAGAGCTTGTTGAAAGTAGATTAGACTCACTGTGTCTTCCTTCTTTAGATATGAGTACCAGAGAGTCAGGGATATAACACTAGATTGTTCAGTCTTGTGGTTTTAATTTTATATTAAGGTATCTTTATTGGAAAACAATACATAATTTGATTAATTACTTTTTTTGTTCTCATAAATAAAAAATCTCAGCGCAAAGATAAAATGAAAAATTAAATTGGTTGTTTTTCAGAAGAAAAGGCTTAATTGCTTTTTAAATGCCTATTATTCTGTGAGCAGCAAATGAATTTAATTTCTGGTAGCCACATTTATTTATTGGTCTGCCCTCTGAAACTCAAAGCTTCTGTGCTATTTCATCTCCTGAGTGCTTCTCTGAGGACTTGGAAATGGCCTGCTTGAGGAAATAACTGCTTGATATTAATTCACTAACTCAGAGTTCCTCCTTTTTATCTAATGGCTTTTCTGCTTTTCAACTTGTCTTCTACCAAAGTCCAGCCTTTTTGTGCACATTTTAAAGTCACCTTACAAGAAATCATCATATCATGAAGGACTGAAAAAAGGATAAAATGAAGATTGAAAAAATGGAATTTGGGAGCAAGAAAGATATTAAAAGATTTTTCCATTATTTAAAGGTCGATGAGGCAATGTTAACCATTGATAACACAGACCTACCTAACTCTTATTTTCTTCATTCTTGTCTATCTAAAAACGGAATTAAAAAGACAAAAGACAGAATAATAAATTAAGGACTGAGTAAGTAAAAGTAAAAGAGGGTATGCAACTGCCTTAAATATATTCACGGCTTTAGACCAGGAGGTAGTAAACCATGAACTCAGAAATGTGTATATGTAACTACTCCTAGTGATCTTTGAGAATCACTGGTAAAGCAGAGCACTGCCAAAACCTTGAGGGAAGTAAACATCTCAGCTTTTATAATGGAAAATATAAATTTCAGAAATGACAGATGAGAGATTTGATGTTCATTTGTGTAACTGTCAAGGCTGGATCTGTCCATGCCCATGTTCAAAGCTTGACAGGCAAGTGGTGCCCTAAACCCATTCCAGCTCCCAGCATTCTGTACCTCAGTGAAAATTCTGTACCTCAAGGTGGCTCTTGATTTCTGTTTGCCTGTTAGGGGAGCAAAGCCTAAAACATTTTATTTATTTATTTATTTGTTTGTTTGTTTGTTTGTTTGTTTATTTTAAAAAAGATTTTATTTATTTGACAGAGAGAAACACAGCCAGAGAGGGAACACAAAGCAGGGGCAGCAGGGGGACTGAGAGAGGGAGAAGCAGGCCTCCCGCCGAGCAGGGAGGTCGATGCAGGACTCGATCCCCGGGTCCGGGATCATGACCTGAGCCGAAGGCAGTCGCCCAACCAACTGAGCCACCCAGGCACCCCACATTTTATTTTTTTAATTTTTATTATTTTTTATTATGCTTATTGCCATACAGTACATCATTAGTTTTTGATATAGCATTCCATGATTCATTGTTTGTGTTTAACACCCAGTGCTCCGTACAATCTGTGCGCTCATAATAGCCATCACGAGGTTCACCTTCCCCCCATCCACTTCCCCTCTAAAACCCTCAGTTTGTTTTCTGGAGTCCATATACTCTCATAGCTCCTCTCCTCTCTGATTTCCCCCACTTCATCTTTCCCTTCCTTCTCCTAATGTCCTCCATGCTATTCCTTATGTTCCATGCATAAGTGAAACCATGTGATAATGGACTTCTCTACTTGACTTATTTCACTTAATCTCCATTTCCATCCATGTTGATGCAAATGATGAATGAAACTTGACTATTTGCTTACACCATACACAAAGGTAAACTGTAAATAGATGAAAGACCTCGATGTGAGACAGGAATCCATCAGTGTCCTAGGAACCATAGGCAGTAACCTCTTCGACATCGGCCACAGCACTTTCAAGACACATCTTTAAAGGCAAGGGAAACAAAAGCGAAAATGTACTTTTGGGACTTTATCAATATAAAAATCTTCTGCACTACAAAGGAAACAGTCAACAAAACAAAGAGGCAACTTATGGAATGGGAGAAGATATTTGCAAATGACACTACAGATAAAGGCTGGTATACAGGATCTATAGAGAACTTCTCAAACTCAACACCCAAAAAACAAATAATTCAAAAAATGGCCCGAAGACATGAACAGAAAGTTCTCCAAAGAAGACATACAAATGGCTAGCATATTAAAAATGTCCATCATCATTAACCATCAGGGAAATTCAAATCAAAATCACATTCAGATACCATCTTACACGAGTTAGAGTGGCAAAAATTGACAAGGCAAGAAACAACAAATGTTGGAGAGGTTTTGGAGAAAGGGGAATACTCTTACACTGTTGGTGGGAACGCAAGGTGGTATAGTCACTTTGGAAAACAATGTGGAGGTTCCTCAAAAGGTTAAAAAAGAGCTACCCTATGACCCAGCAATTGCACTACTGGATATTTACCCCAAAGATACAGATGTAGTGAAAAGAAAGGTCAAATGCAACCCAGTGTTCATAGCAGCAAAGTCCGCAATAGCCATATTGTGGAAAGAGCTGAGATGCCCTTCAACAAGACAAATGGATAAAGAAGGTGTGGTCGACATATACAATAGAATATTAGCCATCAGAAAGGATGAATACCCAACTTTTGTATCCACATGGATGGAATTGGCCTGAAACATTTTAGAATGGATTATTAAACAAATAGCTTTAGGAGTTTAGAAGAGTATCACTGGGAACCAATAGAAGAAGTTCACTAATAACAAGTCATGGCTGAACAACTACTTTCACTCTCTGAGGGGTTTACTTGTGGTGAATGTATTGTATTTCATCAAGATGCCTGGGGTTGTGGAATGGTGGAGCTAGTAGGTATCTTAGCAATTACCTGGTCCAAATTCCTCATTTGTAAGTGAAGTGGAAGACCAAAAGATTGACTACATGTCACACAGTAAGTTTATGGCAGGTGGAGCATGGAATAAATTCAAGTCTCCTAGTTCAAACTCTTTCTAGAGCATCAGCCCTTCTTGTGACACCTTTGTTGACAAGAGGAAGTAAGGACCAAAGGAAGCACAGTTAGGTGGGTTTATAGGGGGTGAAGTAGCTACACTCCACAAATGTTTAGGAGGTTTGTATCATTTGAAGAGAGATCTGTAATGGTATACTTCAAGTCTCTGGCTCTGGCCCTCTCACTGTCATGTTTAACATTTTAATTATTGAATTGGAGATGAAGACACAGAAAATCTCTTATTAAATGTTCACATAAACCTCTTACTAGATTTTCACACAAAGCTGGAAGGAATAGCTGATATGAATGGTAGAATCAAGATTCAAATCTTTTGACAGACTGGAACAATGAGCTGAAAATAATAAGATGAAATTTAATAGGGGGAGGAGGAAAGTGCTACAATTAATTAAAAAAATCAACTGTTTCTATTCAAGACAGGGGGGTAGTTTGTAGAAGATTTTGTTGAATGTAAGTACAATGTAGGCCAATAGTGTCATTTAGCTGTCAAAAGAAGTAATTGCAGTCTTACTCAGTCTTCCAAGCATTCTTGTGTTTTGATCAAGGGAGGTAATTGTTCCCTGAACCAGCTGCATGTGGAAGATGGGTTAGACTTTAGACACCACATTTTAACAGGAATATTGACAAGTGTAGTGTTTCAGAGGGGAATGACATGATTATGAAGGGTCTGTTGTCAAGAAAACTAGATGCATTTATTCTGAAAGGGAGAAGACTTAATAGGAAGTTTGTTAATGATAGTGATCTCTAAAACTCTTTATTCATTGTTTTTATGTTTAATTTTTAAATTTGTTCAGTAAAGGTTTATTCAAAAACCTCTGTGAAGTGTCAGGGTTACAGAAATAATTATGATTAGCTCTCTACCTGTAACTACCCTATAGTATAATGCTGTGTTTCTAAAAGCAGGATCTTTGGGTGACCTGGTTGCCTATTAAATGGAATAGTGTCCTAGGCTCCCCCTCAGACTTGCTGAATCAGCCCATGGTGGGAGGTCTATAAAACTGCATTTTTAGGAGGACCCCATCTATTAACAACAAAATTGGATAAATATTATCATGGAGATTTGTCCAACCTGCTTAGGTAGCATAGGGATGGAGTGTCTGTCTGTTTGATAGTCTTCCATGTTGTATAAGGAACACAGATATTCCTGGGTATCCCAGATTTAAAACCAGTGACTAGGCATGAAATGGGACTAGTGTTTAGCTCAGAATAATGAAGAATTTTTAACAGTGGGTTTTTTTTTAAAAACTGGACTAGATTTCCTAGTGATCAGTGTACGTCTCATCATGGAGATGATAAGGAAGGGGCTTAACAAGCAACCCTCATGTGATTTGGGGAAAAATGTTCATGCTTTCCATCCCATCACCCACCTTTGTACAAAGGGGCCTTTCTAACAACACTGCTCCCACCCTCCCCCACCCTTCTCTTAACCTGCTCACTTCTCCTTATGGGAGAGACCAGTCTGCTTTGTTAGAATCTGGGACGTGTTTTCCTAGGGGCACGTCAACATATAAAACTCTTTCTTTATCAGGCTAGTGATTACTATATGAGTCAGACATATAGACTTTTCATCCAGATGAGAGTGGGTCCCCAGGTTCTGCTCTGTAGGACCCCAGGCACAATTGAGTGAAAATTCTAAGGTATATATTGAAAATAGAAAATAGGGTCCCACTTGTATAGGCATAAGCTGTATTCTCCAGCATAATTACTGGGACTCATGCTTTGAAGATCTTTGCTTTCCAGGCCATTAAGAAGTTGATATTTTGATCTCTATTTGGTTAGGAGTTCCATTGTTGGATAGAGTTCTGAGGTGGAGAAGAGATGATTCATAGGCCCACACATCCATTTTTTTTCCCCCACTGAGCTGTGTAAGCAAAATAGCATTCAGGATCTGCTGGTACCAAGATAGTTACTGACTAGAGGTGGAAGTTTGGACTAAAATGACTCTATTTACCTTTCAGAGTCTTAATAGAGCCTGGATGCTCTAAGATCCCATTTGTTTATGGACTCTTACTATACTTGATTCTGTCCTTAAATCTGCTGGTCAATAATACTGACCTGTCAAATGATTGGATTTCAACTTTATCCTATTTCCTGTTGCTTTAGGAATCCTCTCAAAAATGGTGGGGGGTCTCAGATCATTGAAGCTGTACCCTTCATTTATGCAACAAACTGCAGTGTATGCTGTCTGGGTGCCGAGCCTTGATCCTTCCTTGAGGACTAAAACACTTATTCTCCAAGTTGTTGGGAGCTGACACTTGTGGTCAACTGACAACCTCACTTGCAGTGAAGTTTCTCACCAGGAACTACCCTTTGCTGAATCTCCCCTCATTTAAGGTATCTCTTCCCACAGAGCTAATACAGGAGTAAAAGGCCCGTCCTTTTGCCCCAATTTGGGACAACTCCAGAGCTCCCATGGAACTGGCTGAAGATTTTGTTGTGATTTATCACAGATCAGTTTCTCTCTTTGTTCAGTACTGCTTGCTTCTATTCCCATAGATAAAATCCCAAGAGGACCTGCATATGCCTTGCTGTCTCAAAAGTCTTCCTCCCAGGGGATTCAATCAGGAACATAGTATTTGCTGTCTTATTGTAGGTATCAAGCAAGTGCTAAGTGTATGGAATATAGTGGGGAGAAGAGCCTATAATTCTGTAGTTTATCTGTCCCAGCTCCTGTCCTTCTGCCCTGCTCTATGCTGTGATTTCGTTAAAACATGTTGCTACCTTCCCAGGTTTGCCTCGCAGCTGATCTTGATGGGTTGATGGGGGTGCTGCTGCCGTACCTCTTGTGACCCCCATATTGTCGGGTGTATCTCATCACTGCTTGTGCCAGTGCCACTGGTCACCTTGAAGCAGTTGGCCCAGCTCTGCCAGGCTGGCTGTGTGAGACCCTCGATGCCTTGGCAGAGCTGATGGTGTTGTTCTGGACCTCTGCTTCCCTTGACGTGTTGGCTCTTTCTGCTGCTGTCCGGCCGAAGCTTCTCTCCATATCTCCCCATCTTGGTTCTCAGAGTCTTTTGCTGGTGAGGAAACCTGTTCCCTCTGTTGTAGGGGTCCCTTGCTCAGCTGCATGGCTCCCTAGCAGTAAGATCTTTCACTTCCATCTTCCAGCCCTCTGCAGAGGTTGTTTTCTTGTCAGAAATGCAGATGCCTTTGAGTGATTGATTTCTTTTGTGTATTTGTTTTTATGTAGTTCCCTTCTGTTTTGGCTATATAGACCTCCCGAGGGGGCTGGTTGGGGCTAGCTGGAGAGTGTTTTAAGGACATCCTCATACTGTACCCAGAATAACTGCTCCCTTTCTTACACTCAGGCCCTGATACCAAGTCTGGCCCTCCCAAGACTCTTCCACACTTAGGATAACTTTTCCTTCAGTGACCTGGTTGTCCCTCTTTGGAGCAAATCTTCCCTTGGGACCTCCTCAATCTATCAGAAATGTCTGTATTTATCTAGACCTCAATTATGGACACAGTTCAAGTTCTTTCCCATGGGGGTCCTGGGTCCCTTACCAGTAAATGGATGCAGCTAGATCCTTATCTGAGTGTCCACAAACATTCCATGACGGTTACTCTTAATAGCCTGGTGTACATAGATGACCTCTGGACAGGAGGGCGCCTAGTTCCACATGCTAGCATGTCTGAATCTCAGCCAGAATGCATTGCTATGTACAACTTGGGGATTCCATGAAGTGATAACACATGCTAGGCGGAGAACTGAACCTGCAGTTGGGAGATCTGGAGAGACCTGTTAATGCCACTAATCCTCAATTACAAAGGAGGGAGTTAGACCAGAGCTCCTGTCCCAGCTCTTGCAGTTCTAACACTTAGGATTATTTCTTACCATTTGTGTCATCTTTCCACTCTTTATTACCATGAATTTAATTGAGTCTGGCAGGAACTCCTCTGAGGGCCGACATTTCCAAAACAGTGTGCTGCGGGAATGCAGATGATACTTTTCCAGGGTCGACACACATGCATTTCTTTGTGTGACCTCTGGAACCCAGCACAGAATTTTCCATCACAGTCTGCCTGGGATTAATCAAGTGCTTCAGGAGAGGCCCTCCAGGATTGCTTCTTTGTAACAGATTCTTGGGTAGAAGTCATTAGGCTCACCTTGTGCCCAGATAATATTGAAGGCTGGAAGGAGCGCAGTTGGTTGGAGATATTTTTTATCCATTTTCTGCCCTAATACAAAGTCCCTGGATTTAGCATAAAACGAAAAGCACTGGGAAATCATTAGTGGATTATATATTCGTGGAACAAGAAACTCAGTGCCTGTAAGCTGGTTTTACAGGGTCAAATCCTCTCAATACATACTATGAGTGTTTTCATACAGGCTATAAAACCCAAAGACAGAACCACAAGGCTAGAAAGGACTATGTGAAATATTTCTTTCTTTTTCTTAAAGGTAAATAAGCCTCAATTAAGCCATATCAAATGCAAATGATCAATGTTTAAAACTATCAGAGAATCTATAACTCTCAGGAGGAAGAACTTTATCTTCTTCTTTAAAATAATTCAGTGTCTGGAAAGCCTTTCTGTTGCTGCTCTTTCCATTCAGGAGAGGTATTAGGCAGAGAACTAATTCAGAGATACCTAAGCATTCTGCATTCTTCTTTAGGCTCTAGTAGTCATGGGTCTTTCCAGTTCTTTCTTTAAAATGTCACTCTACTCTGTTCCCTGTCATTGTCACACCTCCTCTGCTTTGATCTAGTCCCTTGTCATTTCTAATCTGGATTGCTGTAATTGTCCCTTTGCTCAGTAAACTCCAGTTCAATGATGTGAACCCCGACGCAAGGTCTGGTATTCCCAGGTCCTCCAGCACACTACACAGTTTCTCACTCTCTTGCAAGCCTGGGGAAGCTGACTAGGAATGGTCTGGTCGGCATGGAGGGGCAACCTGGTAGATGGAAAATTCATACAGTGTTGGGTATGAGTGTACTGAAGACGTGATGAAAGATACCTTGGTCCCATGAAAGCATAGTTTCTGCATTCCTGGTGGCTTCTATAGACTTGAAAGGAGGATGAGAAGTTAATTCAGGTCTGATCAGAGCCTGTGACCCATCTTATTTGTGCCTACATAAGCCAAGTGCTACTCCTTCCTTTTCTTATCCATTTCTCAGCATTTTGACTTAGGCCTGGGATTGAGCTCACACCCTTCCAATGTGTTCCTTATATCAGAGGCATCAGTTTACTTTTTCTGCTACTACAGTCTCAAGCTCCTTTAGCCCATCCTTCACATCTTCACAGCTAAAGTGATTTTTTCCTAAAATGCAAATATTATGTACCCACATGTATCCTTCAGTGGCTCCCCACTGCCCCTGGGGTACCATCCAGTCTTCTTGTTGGAATAGATAAATATTTGTGTTATCCAGCCCTTGCTTGCCTTTCCTAACTTTCCTTTATTATGCTTTCTTACCCTTGTACATGCTGTCACCTCCACCTCATATACCTATGTGACTCAGCTCATTCCAGCTCATCCCAAGAGTCCTCTCTAATCCCCCATTTCTAATTCCCCTTCCTACTCTGAATTATCCTGTTGAGGTTCCATGCTTTGCTCCTGTGAATCCCCGTAGAACCCCGTTCTTGTTTCTATCATAATACTCATCACACTGTATGATAGCTGTCTGTTGCACAATTACCCCTCCCACCTGGTTGGGAGCTTCTTGTGGCCCAGATCTTTGTTTCGTCATCCTCATAGCTCCTGCTGGAGCACCCAGACTGGCCCATAGTAGATGATCAGTAAGTGTGGCTTGGATAAGTGAGGTTGCAGAGCTTCCTCATGATGTGATCTGTGGATTTTTTAATTGAATACATGGTTTAACTAGACAATCTCTAAGTTGCTTTTTAGTTCTTAGATACACAATTTTTGTGACATATTGGGACCTTGAGATAAAATTCTCAGATAGTAGTTGCCTCTACATAATGACACATGTTTTTTCTTGTTTGGGTATTAAATTTGGTGATTTTGATCTTTTTCATGGTTCGGTTCAAAGCATGAATCCCATTTTCAAAAGGTTCTTCTTATTCAATTTTTTTTCCTGACAGAAATAACTTAGTTCTATTTTCTCTGTTCAAGAAACTGGATCAGATTTATTACTCGGTGACTTTATTCTGCATCCCGAAGAGCCTATCAATGTACCTGCATTGTCAACGTATTTGATTCAGAGCAGTGAATAGGTGTGGGTTGAAAAGGCTTAGACATAACTACTCAAAAGAGTGAAGCAGATCTAGGGTGAAGAGTCAGAAGCCAGGTGATCGATCCATCAGTGTCCTGGATACGTGTGTCATTCATATGTTACAATCTGGCGGTAGAAGAAAGCTGGGCAGAAGGTCAGAAATCAGGAGAATACAGATTCCCCCAGGGTAAGGCAAAGCAAGCCTCATAGTCTAAGTGTTTGGCAGGTGGAGAGAAGAGGAGCTCAGGAAGGGTCAGGTCTAAGAAGCCAGGCCAAAGCGGAAGGAAGAACAGATTCAGAAGAGGGAACATTGATTCTGAGTTAGAATCTGACCCAGCCAGAAGATTCCTGATGCTCCTTGTGGCAGTTATTAACGCCAGTGCTAATTCAGTCTAGATCTGTATGATGGTATTTGCACTTGGCTGGAGGCAGTCTATTGGTAGCAGGTAGGAGCACCAATCGACTATTGGAATGTTGTGACATTTCTTAGGGCACTTTGACTTGTTTATAGTCTCTTATAAACCTATCTTAAGTCTCCTGTTACACAGTGAACTCCTTGAGAGCAGGAGTCTGTCTTCCTTCCTTCCTTCCTTCCTTCCTTCCTTCCTTTCTTTCTTTTCTTTCTTTCTTTCTTTCCTTCTTTCTTTCTTTCTCTATTTCATTATTTCTTTATTTCTTTATTAATCCTCAGACTCTGTTACACTCAGTGCAGTGATTTCCATATATCTGGTATTCAGTGGTATATAATGAATTAAATTACAGCAGTTAGGAGTTATGTTATTAATGTTCCTTGGAGAATAGTGAGTGGTTCAAGTGACTCCCAGAATGTTCATTTAAGCCATCTGTGGATTCAGTCAATTTTTTTAATGCCAATTATTGCTTCTTTTCTGGGTAATTGAGTGCTTGAGGTCAGAGTGATCCTGGAAAATAAATAATTCTCTGAAGAGATGAATTGGGATCTCTAACAAGAAAAAGTAAGGTTTCTTGGGTCAAGATACCTGTCAGAGTGCCTGCCTATTGAGTGAGAATATCAGATTGTCTGTGCTCCAATGGATCAATGGCTGGCCCCAGTGGAAGAAGCTCACAAGTCAAATATGACTCAGTGTCTTACAGCTAGAGAAGAATCAAGTGTTGAAAATGGTATAAAAATTCAGAAATTCAATACAGTTTAGCAGTTTATGCTTTTCTGGCAAAACATCCTTCTGCCTTCAGGACTATACAGCTCTGCAGCCAGAAGGATGCTCTAGAAGGTACAGCCGTATCAAGAATGCCAAGTTTTTAGAGTCTTATTTAATATGGGCTTAGAATTCAATATCAGATTCAACCCTGACAGATGAATGCTGGAGCCTAACAAGGGATGGCTCACATCTTTTGATTTTTTTTCTAAACCTATCAAAAACAGTTGGAATCAAAACATTCTCCTACTGCTTGGCCCTCCTAATTGTTTTGAGGTGGTTTTTTTTTCTTTTTTTCTTTCCCCCTTTGCTAAGCAGTGAAAATGGTCCAACTCTAGGGTCAACATGGTGGCCCTATATAGAGAATGGGTTCGACGTTAATACAGCTTTAATTCTGTGAGCTTGGCACAAAAACTCAATCCATTTTGTTCAAGTTCTTTATAATTTCCTCATAAAGGAAATTTAAGTTTTACCTGCTGGATTTTGCTGATTACTCATCACCCTATCTTGTGTTAGAGAAAATTCCAGGTGGATTAGAGTCCAAAGTCCTGAATTGGAGCATCAATTCCATCATTCATTAGCCATATAGGTGTGAGTAATTGCCGGAGGCTTAGTTTTCTTACTTGTAAATAAGAATAAAAACTCTTGGGGCACCTGGGTGGCTCCGTTGGTTGGGCAACTGCCTTCGGCTCAGGTCATGATCCCGGAGACCCGAGATCGAGTCCCACATCGGGCTCCCTGCTCGGCGGGAAACCTGCTTCTCCCTCTCTCACTCCCCCTGCTTGTGTTCCCTCTCTGGCTGTGTTTCTCTCTATCAAATAAATAAAATCTTTTTAAAAAAAAAAGAATAAAAACTCTTCCTCAGTAAATTAGATGAACTGTCTGTCAAGATGTTTTAAGAGCACTATTATCATTACCTAACTTTTTGCTTTATTTATTTATAAATGAAAACTCTTGGAAAGTTTAATTCCTCTACTTTTACCTGTAATCCTTAGGGTAAAATTCAATCAGTGATGACCAAACACAAATAGAAAATAAAATTATCACCATCACCACCATCGACATCATAGTACAAATTATACAAGAATAAGGACAATATCAGGCCAAGAGAAAGATCCTCCACTGCTTGAAAGAACAGATAAATCAGAGGTGGTTTTTGGGGGTGCCTGGGTGGCTCAGTTGGTTAAGCCACTGCCTTTGGCTCAGGTGATGATCCCAGAGTCCCAGGATCGAGTCCCAGGATTGAGTCCCAGGATCGAATCCCACATCGGCTCCTAGCTCCGCAGGGAGTCTGCTTTTCCTTCTGACCTTCTCCCTTCTCATGCTCTCTCTCACACTCTCCCTCTCAAATAAATAAAATCTTAAAAAAAAAACAGAGGTGGTTTTGCTATGCAGACTTGATTCAGTAGAAAACTATCTACTTTGCTATGATTTGAGGGGTAGTGAAAAAAAATTTCTGTCTTAAAATAGAATCCTGTTAAGGACCTACAGTGGACAAAAAAAAAAAAAACAAAAAAAAACACAAACAAAACAAAACAAAACAAAAATAAAACAGGGAAAATTGGGCTAGTTTCACATACTCTGTGGGACTTCCTACTGGTTTAGGGATCTATGGGATCTTGGGACAATGTTAGAAGACTTAGGGTTTTAGTAATCAGCAACATTTTGAAAATGGTTTTCAAGATTTCTGCTGTCTGTTTTTCTGGCATCTACGTGGAAGAGGTGAAGATATGCAGGGGAAAGTTATGAGAAGATTGTAGATCATTGGAAACCTTGTGATCAAAACATCCTCTCTACATAGTCTATTGATTAGGGATTAATTGTAGATAGGTATTATGATATTATGGATAATAAGCTGGCCAGGGCTTAAGAGACTGGGCTTCTAGCTGTCTTTACTAATGTTTTTTGACTTTAATTCTTCATAACTCTAGGACTCAGTTTCTATATCTTTAAAACACAGGGCTTGAGTGAATGGCCTCTTACTTTCTTCCTGCAGAAAACCTTATTTAGCTCAGTATTATGATACAAAATAAATAAGAATACAGGCCCTATCCTCAGAGAGCTTGCAGACTAGCTGAACAGACAGAAGGATAGACAGATATATACCATAAATATATACCATAAAGGAATGCTGGTGTTAAGCTAGAAGTTGGCTTAGGTCCCTTCAAATTCTTATATTTTATTATTTTAAATCTCTTAAAATATTACTCATGCTCTAGGAGAGTTAATTATTAGCATAGTTTGACTTCCTTTCAATTTTGTTAGGGTTTCTGTTGTCCAGTGACATCCTGTTCAATGCTGAGAATCATCTAACACAATTTTTCACTGCCTCTTTCTAACCCAAAGAAGGATTATTTTAATGTACTTGACCCATATTATTCATACCATTATGTGTCAACCCAGGCTCACTAGGGTACAACAGTAAAAATAATAATAATGGTTGTTGCTAATGCCACTATTAATTATTCATGTTAGTGTCATCCACTAAAGTGATTCTAGAATTCCCCAGGTAGATTTAGGCCCTTTCTCTTCCATACTACTATCTCATTACCTCTCTTTCTTCCTTCTTCCCTTCTTTCTTCAGAGTGTTATTGTACCTTTTTGTTATCTTGCCTTCTCCACTAAAATATAAGCTTCTCCAGGGCCTGGGCCACTTACCTATGTGAATACCCTGGAACTTAGCACAGTCTCTGGGCATAAAGTAGATATTAAGTGATGTTATTGAATGAAAGAATGAATTTGATTATCTTAACTGTGGCTCTTTAGACAATATGATTTTTAAATTTTATTTGTTTATTTTACAGCATCTGTTTATTGACGTGTGACAGCTTTTCTTTTTTCTTTTTCTTTTCTTTTTTTTGGGTGTAGTGTTCCGTGATTCATTGTAGACAATATGATTTTTTAAATCATAGTTTCTCACTGGATATTCAGCCACATTCTGCCTTTAGGTACTTAGGCATTATTCTACTGAAGGATGGGTGGACATTATACATCTGTTTATGTTTAAAGAAAGGGATTCCAGTTGAATGTCATTTTACAGACTCTCAGATCTGGCTTTTTTTTTTTTTTTTCAGGGTTCTTTCTCTTTTTTTTTTTTTTGAAAGAACTCATTGTCTCCATGACCTGATCCAGTCACCCAACCCCTCCTTCCCCCTCCTTCTACACCTCCGTTTGCTTGCACATGTATGATGCACCACCATTTTGGGGCAGAATTTTATAAAGAGGAAGGATAATCAATTCACATGATTGATTGTGAAAGAACTCACATGTTTCTTTGGTTTCTGCTACTTTTTCTCTTCTCATTAAGGCTTGTAAAGGTAGCTTGTGTGAAGGAATCTGAAGGCTGAATTTGACACCATGGGATACCCAAATGGTCATGGATCGGGGGGAGGGGTTGGATATGAAGATTTGAGGAAAGAATCTGGATCCAGAACCAGCATTAGCTCATTTGCCAACTGATCAAATGTTCCTTTGGTTCCCTGAATTTATCCATGAAATTTGTATCTTGGAAAAACTGTATTTGATATTGGCAGGACACAAGGTTTATGTTTATGAGGGTTGAGTTTTTAGTGTTTTGTGTTCTCTTTCCTTCAGTACTCCATGTGTTCTGAATAATCCTACCTTTTTCCCAATCCACAGTAGTGAAGAAATGCCATTTGGGGTGTGGAAAGATCAAAAAACATTAGTTTCAGAACTTGTCTAATTTTTCTTTCCATGGACCAGGGACAATGCCAGATTACCATCTATTCTGGATATAGAAAAGCCAGTAACATCCACATTAATCTAGAGTATGTTGACTTCATCCTGTTCTGACAACCTGTAATATTTTGTGTCTTGTTTAATCATGCAAAAGGACACTTCTCACTGAGTCATTCACTCACCATATTCCAACTGTGGAATATTCTTTCATGCTTTTAATATTTATATGGGGCCATATACATACATAGGAGGGAAATCAAGCAGAAGGGAAAAAAAGGGTATGCTCTAAGAAGCCTACAGTGTAAAGGAATGAACTCTCTTAAGTAGGAAGAACATTTGAGATCAACTCAGATGACTGAGTAGACATATTTAAGGTTCTCTGTGGTGTAGGGGGTAGTTGAGATTCATTTAATCATACAAAAAATGTATTAACTATCTACCTTTGTAGGCACTGTGCTAGGTGCTGGGGGATATACTTTTTGTCCTAATGGAGCTTAAGAAAAATAGTAAACAAGTGAGGTCATGAAATATATGACCCATTGACCCACAGGGAGAATACAGGAGATGTACAAGCGTAGAACGGAAGAGCTAGCCTCAGCCATGGCATCAGGATGATCTCTTTCCGGAAATAATATTTAAACTGAGGCCTGAAAGGTGAGTAGGACTTAGCCTTGGTTTGAAGGTAGTTCACGTGTGTGTGTGTGTGTGTGTGTGTGTGTGTGTGTATAAGTACAGGGGAGTGGTCCTGGAGAGTGCTTTTTAGACACAGCTATAGAGGGTGCAGATAACTTGAGGCAAGAATGAGCATGTTGCATTTGAGATACTAAAAAGTCCAATGTAACTGGAGCACAGGAGGTGAGATTAGATAGGTAGGATGATACACGTATGCCTCTGGAGTCAGGAGGGGTTTTCCATGGACTAGGAAATTGTTTCCAGTCACAGATGGAAGGAGTCTTGTACCTGAAAGCAAAGTCAAGGGAGTATTAAGTATGGTGGGCAGGACAAGGGCAACTGGTGGAAAGGAAATGGAATCATACAGTTGGAAGAGTTCAGTGACTCTTTTCATTGCTTTAAGGTGTCAGGACAGGGCTGTGAGAGGCCTTGAGTAAGTACTCTAGGGCTATTTTATTGGGATAGATATTTCTCATGTGTATGGAAACTAGACAGTGGGCTTCCTAGACGAAGAACCTGGTCTTTTTGCTCACTTATGAAGCCCCCAAGCTTACTGAGTATTTAGCTCATAGTTGGCTTTCAATAAATACTTGTTAAATTTACGAATGAAAAAAATGACTAAGTAAGAGGATGAATGATTATCTCAGAAATTATCCTGGTTGTGCGTTTGGCCAGATTTGCTTTGCCATTCCCCCAGGGTTGCTTAGAGACCTCTGGAAGATCTTTAGCTCTGCTTTGCTCCTTAGTTCTAGAACTGATCTCATAGGGCAGCTTTGAACTTCCTAGGTCTGTTCCTGTTCTGACCTGACTCCTTGGAACACATTTTGTTCCAATCATGAAATAGTGAAAAGCTCTGTGGTTTGGGGACTTAACATGATATCAGAAAGGTCACTTGTCACCATGATGAATCCCTTGGAACATCCTTGAATTTTATTTCCAAGGGTGACCTTTTTAATCCCATAGATCATCTTAATTATAAAGGTTCAGTCTTTGAAGGAGTCCATGATGGTTTAACTCATCATGGTGAGGGGAACTAACATTTTGGAAAGCTAGCAGCTGTCCATGCACCAGCTTACAGGGCTTTTATTCATCTTGGTATGATTACTGTCTCTTTTGTACTGATGGGAAAACTGATATTCAAAGGTAATGTGGTCAAGATTTCAAATTAGCAAGCCATGAAGACACGACAAGCACATTATTCTTCCAGGACCTCTGCCCCTCCCCTTGTGTTTCAATAGACATCTAGTTTGGGAACTCAGGCAACTTATATTTGAATCTTTAGTTTCTTTGTTTGCAGCTATCCTAGAAGTAATTCTCAAGATTATGGCTTTATGTTTTATATTTGGGGATGTAATACTTTAAAGGAATGAACACCTCTATAATGGCCTAATGTCAGTTATCGAAAACTTATGCGAAGCAATGTACTCATGTAGGAAGGCCTTTTTGTGTGCTTCAAATTTTATGAGACTATCATATAATGGAAAAACACCAACTAGAAGTCAGAAACCCAGTGCAACCCACTTAACTCTCAGTCTCAGTCTTTTTCTCCGTAAAACAGACCTACTGTTGTTGTTCCATCTAATCACAGGACTTTTCTGAGGATCAAATGCTGAGGTTTTTCTGAAAGTACTTTGTAAACAGTATATTGCAATGTATGTATGTATGTATGTATGTATGCAGTGTATGTGTAATACATACGACGTATACCTGATGGCCTTGCAAGTGTGAGTATGCATAAAAATGCATCAGTTTATTTGTCAAAAAGAGTCCAGTGTAAAAGTATCAGGAAGATGATCTGTGATGTCCCTGTTGGCTAGCTGGTCAAGTTACTTATTCACATATGTGGATAATCATGAATGATCCCCATAACTTCCAGGCACAGTGTGTGGAAAAATGAGAAAACAAGTTGGACAAGACTTTGAGGAAGGCTGTGGTATAGAATTATGGCTAGTTCCTTCAGGTTCTGTTTGGTGTGCAGAACATACATTTCTGCAACTTCAGAATTTTAAGGAAAACTTTCCATTCTCTTTCCTTGATGAGTGGCCAACAGAAAGATATTCTAAAAAGAAAGATAAAGAATATCTACAGCGTAGATATTCTGGAAGGTGAGTGCCATAGGAAGGGTTGGGAAGTACAAGGATATAGGGAGGTGGCATTTAGGGAATGATCTGGTCTTCCTAAAGGCCAAGATGGTAGAATAAAAAAATAGAACAGAAGAGAGAAAACAAAAATATACCTAGTTCAGATGTAGGAATTACATAAGAGAGGAGGTTGGAACAAGAGGGGAAATGCAGCCAGAAACTGAGTGGCAAAGGGCCTTGACAGGGAGGGCAAGTAGTTTAAATTGTTTTCGGAAGGCACTGAGGGGCTAATTCAATTAGCATAATGTAATAATAGTATAATAAGCATAATAAAATGTCCCTATGGTAAAGGGTGGGGATCAGCAAGTGCTCAGTGTGTAGCATATTCTTATAAAGCTCCAATTTGAGGTTATTATTTTAGAAAAATAAAAAACTTGTTATTCCTCTTTTTCCCTCTCTCTCTGAGTAAACTTACTCTTTGAAGAACAAAACTTACAAATACACCACCATGATGGCATTTAGAAAAACTGAGAGCATGGAACTAGATTGTAAGTCTTGTAGTAGGTTGGCCTTTTATATGTTTAGTATCAAAGGAAATGATGATATCCTTATAACTGCAACTTGGATCTGTCAAAGGTTGTTTTCCCAATGCCTTTTCACTCCATGTCCACAGGAAAATCAGTCAAAGCTGTACCGAAAGAGGTTTGGGAGGGGCTCCAGGCGCTAAGGAGCTCTTGTCTCCACTCCTCTAGAAGCCTGCCTTGTTGGGTCCTGTGTGTGCACGCTGGCTCCCACCTCAGTGCTCTGCTTCTCTTTTCTGGGAAGGGGAACCACACAGGCGGCACCTTGCTGAGGCCATGTGTGCCCCAGCCTCCCCACTCCCTTCTGTGGTGGTGAGCCCTTTAGAAGAACGCTGAGGTCTGGGGCCTCCACCCTGAGGTACCCAACAGTAACTTCAAGGAGCTAATGAGTAAAGTACAGTAACAAGAATAAATCCCAATGAGCTTATTAAAACACTGAACCACAATTTTGGCAAGGGCGGGAACCATTGTCTGGAACTTGTTTGGCGATTTGTAGAGTGTTGCATGCCTTCAGTGCACCCCCCACCCACCCTTTCAGAACAGACAGATTAGCAACAAAAGATGGATTTTCAAAGCTCCACGCAGCTGTGATTTACACTCTACTTTGGAGATCATTAGAATGGCTTCTCAATGGGATTGTAAAGGGTTCCAACCAATCTCTGTTCCAGTGGACCTCCTGGGACTTTTGCTGTGGTGTGGATGGAGAGTGGAAGCACTCTGATCCAACCTCCATCTCTTTTGCAAAGGCTGCTTTGTAATTGCTTTTTGCTTCATGAAACTACTGCTCGACTCCCACCACCTCCAACAGCAAGAAACTCTTCTGTCGTGGAAATTTATATCACCAACAGCAT
This sequence comes from Spilogale gracilis, assembly GCA_004023965.1. Lineage (NCBI taxonomy): Eukaryota > Metazoa > Chordata > Mammalia > Carnivora > Mephitidae > Spilogale > Spilogale gracilis. The sequence continues at coordinate 138,841 of PITA01001259.1, read as the reverse complement.
GGAATTGCTTCCAAATTCCCCCAACCCCCCAACTGGGGGAAGGTCATGTTTTCAGAGCATCTACAGGGCTTAAAGTACTTTTTTAAAAAAGATTTTATTTATTTATTTGACAGAGAGAGACACAGTGAGAAAGGGAACACAAGCTGGAGGAGTGGGAGAGGAAGAACCAGACTCTCCTCGGAGCAGGGAGCTCAATGTGGGGCTTGATCCCAGGACCCTGGGTTCATGACCTGAGCTGAAGATAGATGCTTAACAACTGAGCCACCCAGGCACCCTGGCTTAAAGTACTTTTAAGACTGCCACAGAATTCCTGCCCTTCATGGATGTGTATCCTCAGTTGAGGGGGTGGTGGTGCAGTTGGGCTGTCCCTAACTGGTTAGTTCCATTCAAATTCCATGTTAGTGGAGGCCAGTGTTGGAAAGTGAAAATCACAGGAAAAATACACAGGAGAAAGTCACAGGTGAAAATCTTTTTTCAGAATAGTGTTTGGTGGTCCCTCCTAAAGCTGAATACAGGCCCACACTGTACCCAGCAGTTGCATTTCTAGGTGTGTACCCAACAAGAAGACACAAAAAGACTTGTAGAAAAATGTTTATAGCAGCATTGTTCATAAAAGCCAAATCCTGAAAGCTATACAAATGTCCATTGACAATAGAAGGGATAAATAAATTATGGTATTTTTTACACAATGGAATTATATACAGCCATTGGAATAAATGATCTACAACTAAATGCAATAATGGGGTAAATCTCAACAGTGTTGAGTAAAAGAAACCAAGCACAAAAGAATACACACTGTGATTTCAGCTTCATAAAGTAAAGAAACAAGCTCAACTAATCAGTGGTGTTAGAAAGCTGGGAGAGTTTCAACTCCAAGGGAGTGTGCAGTGAGCAGAAGGGAGTGTAAGGGGGGCTCCTAGGGTGGTGACTAAGCATGTTCAGGTTGTGAAACTTCATTGCGTAGTGTGCACTTTTCTACATATGTCCTTTCATGAAACATAGAAAGAATCAAGGAGCTGGGTTAGTTTCATTCTGTTGTGCGATCACATAGTTAAAGTCCAACCTTAAAAGTCACCTAAGAAAGGCATTTCTGTTGTTTGCAAGAAAAAATGGAATTGGGAGGCCAGTTCACTGCAAACCTAACCAAATGAACAAACAAACAAACCAAATCCTAAAACTGAAGCTTTTAAAATTCTTGTTGATTGGTATTGCCATCTCATACCACTCACCTTGTCTCTAGACCTTTTGCCTATGCTAATCAGAGGGCTTCAGGTGTGCCCCGGTGACCCAACAGAAGAGACCCTGTGTCAGAGGCAGATATTTGCCCAACACAGCATCATATGAACCCAGACTAGGGCATCTGTTCTCTGTAGCAAGGGGCTTTTTGCCTGAATTTGGTGATCTCCATCTATTTTTTTCTGTCATCACTGCTGATAAAACCAAATTCTCATCCTCTCTTGAAACCCAAAACACTTTCCCTGGAATGGCCATTGCAGATTCATTTGAGTTTGCCTGAAAGGAGAAATGAGACTAAAAATTTTAGTGTTGGGGATGTCTGGGTGGCTCAGTTGGTTAAGCGACTGCCTTCAGCTCAGGTCACGATGCCAACGTCCTGGGATGGAGCCCCACATTGGGTTCCCTGCTTGGGGCTGGTGAGAGGTGGTGGGTCTGCTTCTACTTCTCCCTCTCCCACTCTCCCTGATCACTCTCCCTCTCTCTCTCAAATAAATAAATAAAATCTTAAAAAAAAACTTTAGTGTTGGTTTTATCCACACCTACACTGAACAATAAGGAGTTCTTCCAGCATGGCAAACATCTTATTGGATCACTCCAGAACATATATAACATTTCTATTGGTGCCAACTTTTCAAGGTCTTGGGATGGACTTAGATTTGTGTGTGTCCAACCAGTCTGAGGACTGTTGTATGAAACAGGTCCCTGTGTTGTTGTTGTTGTTATTTGAAGACTCCCCACTCAGCTTGGACCTCAATACAGGGTGTGAACTCATGACCTGAGATCAAGACCTGAGCTGAGATTGAGCTGGACACTTAACTCACTGGGCCACCCAGGTGCCTCTTAAAATTACTTCTAAATGGAAATTCACTGACTATCTCAATGCTAGAGGCACCAAGGGGGTCAGAACTCTTGGGCAAACATTCTCATTTCTATCAATAGATACCTATTTAACCTTTGTTATCTTCTCTATCATGGTAGTGAAATCAGAAGAATAAATGCATTTTTAATTATGCAATAGTGTCAGAAGCATGGATTCTGAGAAAGATAAACCGTAGTTTGAATCCTGTCTCAGAGACCTAAGAGCTGTATGATCTTGGGCAAGTCCTTTAATTTATTTAAGGTTTGGTTAACGTAAGAATAATAGTTATAACTACCTCATAGGTTTGTTTTTGTTTTTGTTTGTTTGCTAAGGATTAGCAAACTTCTGTCTTGCCCTAAATTGGGCTCATTGTTAGATTCAAAGGAGCCAGAGGCTGTTTCTTATAGCACTTGTGGATATGACAGCATTCTTTCCAGAGCTCGGGTACTTTCTACTGGTTCATTGAGACCTATGTGCTTTGCTTTTAATGACACATACCTCCACCTCCACCTCCCCGAGAGGACTATCCTTGGCTTTTTAGAACTATATGCCACTTAGCCAGTGGTGCATTTTGTGGAGTATGAAAGCCCAGATTTCTGGTCTTGAGGAAGGCAATCTCTGGTATTGTCATTTGTACTCCTGATCTCCCCGTGGAACTAGATTGAGGCTGGGATTTTTCCTGGTCATGCTCTTGCTTGATTGCTACTGATTCCCTTCTTTTAAGTGACTCACCCCACTTGTTTACCAGTTTCTCCTGAGAAAACTTCCTTAATAAATTTCTTGCATGTGAAACCTCATTTCAGGGTCTGCTTCCTTTAAAAAAAATGCACACACACAGTGAGGGAGAGCAGTAGGCAGAGGGAGAAACAGGCTACCTGCTGAGCAAGGAGCCTGATGTGGGACTCGATCCCAGGGCCCGGGGATCATGACCTGAGCCAAAAGCAGATGCTTAACTGACTGAGCCACACAGGCATCCCTCAAGGTCTGCTTCTGAGAGCCTGAATTAAGATGGTTCTTTTTGCCACATATAAACTACAGTAAAAGTTGCCCTGGGAAGTAGCTGGACTTGGGATCAGAACAGATACATCTCTTAGATGCAGAAGCTGGGAATGGCTGCTTGTTTTTCTGTAATACAATTTCCAAATAAGATCAAGGTTTTGTAAAAATATTCTGATAGAGCCACAAATTGTTCCATCCAAAAAGTGATTATTGAGATGCTATCTAATGGCAGACACTGTACAGACTAAGATGTGCCTGGGTAGCTGACCCACAGAAACTGTGAAAGAGGAGATATTTTTTAAGACATGAAATTTTGGGATAATTTGTTATACAACAAGATATAACTGATATAAACAGCATGGAGGTCACTTTGATTGGAGTGAAGTGACCAGGAGAAGAGTAGAAGGAAAGGAAGCCAAAGAAGTAGCATCACTGCAGTAGAGTCAGACCTCATCTGTTACGACTAATTCAGTAGATCTGGTTCAGTAGGGCTGGGGTCTGGGTATTGCCATAATTTAAAAATCTTCAAAGGTGACGGTTTTCATGGTTGAATATCTTGTATATAAGTTCCCCTGCTTATAAAAGCTGCCACCTACTAATCTGGAATGGTTTGCCTCCTTCTTCTGTCTCCCTTGCCCTCTCTGTTTGCGGCCAGTTTTATATCCAATCGAGGGAACTCCTGAGGTTATAAACATTATAAACCAACAAGCAATGGTTTTCTTTTAGCCCTGTGCCAGACACTGGCTTGACCTTCATAATTCTTTTTTTAAAATATTTTAACTCTAAAAAGTACATATTAGTCCCCATTGTGCAGAAAAAGTAATTGGGCTGAAAATGGTTAAATGAACCAAGTTTTCGTAGTAAGTGTCAGAGCCAGGATGGGAATCAGGTCTGCTGCACTTAAAACTCCTAGCCACTACCCTAGACATTTTCTTATAACAAGTGCCAGGTCATGAGAAAGTTGGTGGAGTTAACTATTAGGTTTTGTTTTGTTTTGGTTTGGTTTTTGTTTTTGATTGATTGATTGATTTAGGTTTTATATCTTTTATTTTTTCTTTTTCTTTTTTTATTTTTTCCAGTTTTGCCTATTCTAGATCATATAAATGTAATCTTATAGTATGAATCTTTTTTCTAGCTTCTTTCACTTAAATATTTTTGAGGCTCATCAATGTTGTGGAATGTATACGTAATCCACTTCTGTTTTATTTTTTGAGAAGCATTCCATCGTTGGCCATATCTTGTTTTTTTCTCTTCTCTTTTATTTTTTTAAAATTTTTATTTCTTTCCATAATCCAGCCACCCTATCCCTTCCCCCCCGCCTCCAGTAACTCAGTTTGTTTCCTGAGATTAAGAGTCTCATGGTTTTTCTCCCTCCCTGGTCCCATCTTGTTTCATTTTTTACCTCCCTTCCCCCATGACTCCCTGCCCTACCTCTCAGATTCCTCATATCAGTGAGATCATGTGATAATTGTCTTTCCCTGATTGACTTATTTCACTCATCATAATACCCTCTCGTTCCATCCACGTCATTGCAAATGGAAGGATTTCGTTCTTTTGATGGCTGCATAATATTCCATTGTATATACATATACCACATCTTTTTTATCCATTCATCTGTTGAAGGACATCTAGGCTCTTTCCATAGTTTGGCTACTATAGACATTGCTGCTATAAACATTCAGGTGCATGTGCCCCTTTGAATCACTACATTTGTATCTTTAGGGTAAATACCCAATAGGCGACAGATAGGTCATAGGGTAGCTCTATTTTAAACTTTTTGAGAAATTTCCATACTGTTTTCTAGAGTGACTGCACCAGCTTCATTCCCACCAACAGTGTAGGTTTTAAATCCATGTGACAGAGGAATGGTGACCCATTTCTGAGGTTGGCATCTTAGCTTGTTAAATTCCAGTTTAACAGAGTCTCATGCAGTTCCTGTTGTTTCCTCTTCACTCCACTTAAGATGCAATCTCAAACAACCTAGCCCTGACTGCTACTCCTGGCATCCTTTAATTCATTCATTCATGCATTCATTCACTCATCCACTGACTCAAATAAATATATAAAGGCACTTGACTAGGTGCTGGACCCCTAAAGATGAAGGGCCACAATGACTATCCTTAAGGAGCTTATCTTCTGGTAGGAGGAGTCACATAAAAATAAGCGAGTGCAGTGTATTTTTATAAGTGGGTAGTTAGCAGTTGTAGATTTTGTCTGTCTTACATCTGTTCTCCCTTCTTCTGATAGCCTTTTAGTTTCTCTTTATGGTACTCCTTCCCTATTAGTCCATCTGTGTCTGATGGGGCTGATCCAGTGGTGGGCAGACATAAGACATTGGTGTGGCCAAGCAGAGCCTTCAAAACTCTGAACACATCAGCTGTTTTAGGACCGAGTGTGTTTTAGACCAGGGCATGAAAGCCCCATCCAGAACAGATGAAGCTGTAAGAGAAGAAGCATTTTCTTTCTGCTTGGATTACTAGAAAGGTAAGCTGCAGCTGGGGACCTACCACAAGAGAAATGTCTGATATGGAAGCCAACTCAGAAGAGAGTAGAGACAAGAGATGAATGAAAAGACAAATTCCTTATGATGTTGGTGACCATTTACTACATTATATTAACTTTAATTGCTTTCTGGGTTTCTGTTAATTGCTTTATAAGGGGACATGCTATAAAGGGCTAGTTTCATGCCATAGGCTCAGAGCAGGAAGTGGAATAAAAGTTCATGGTCTTTCAAGATAACAAAAATGACCTTGAGTTTATTCTGTAATTTGTATGGATTAATAAATACCCATCAACTGCTAAGTCTAATCTCAGAAGAAGAGTAAAGAGGAGAATTTGCTTTACCAGATATAGAAACATATTAAATCACAGTAGTAAAAAAAAATGTAGTATGAGAAAAAGAATAGGAAAATAAATCCATGTAATAGAACAAAGAATTAAAAATAGACCCATGTTTATTTGGAAACGTGGTATATGATAGATGTGGCACCACAAATGTGTATGCCATTGGTTTGTTTAATATATGATGTTAAGTAAATGAGGTTACTCTATGCAGAAAAATTAAGACAGATTTCTATATGACACTAAAAATTAATCTTCCAGAAGAATGAAGGATGTAAATGTGAGTGGAACTATATAAAGCTGGTGGCAAAATAAAAATATCTTTGTGGGTTTGGAGTGAGGGAGGCCTTTGTAAATAAGACCACCAAAACACATTTCATGAGGCAAACCGTTGGTGCATCTCCCTACAACCAATTAGAGCATTTCTCTTCAGTGCAAGCACTATAGTTCATGTTAATAGACTCATAATAGACTGAGAGAATAATAGACTGCATTAAAAAAAACCCAATGGATTGATATCTACATTAGAAGAGGAATCTTTTTAAAGATTTTATTTATTTATTTGAGAGACAGCAAGCACAAGAGGGGAGTGCAGAAGGAGAGGGAGAAGCATAGGGCTCAAAACTGACATATTCGTGGGGATCTAGGGACACTAGAGCTCATATGTACTGCTGGTGAAATGTACATTGATGTCGTCATTCTGAAGAACAAGTTGGACAGTATCTAGCTAATGTGATGTTTGTGGGTATACCTCATGACCCAGGAACCCCAGACCTGAATATATACCATAGAGTAATTCCCATACACTAATGGAAGAGGGGCATCTGCAAGCATATTCATTAAAGCGTTACTTATGGAGGCAGAGAATGGGCCTTGAAAGTCAAGAAGAAAAGAAATGTCATGAAACTTCCAGAAAAGTACCATGTAAGACACCATACACACACCACACACTGTATACTTTTCAAAGATAACCCCTCCACATGCATACACATATATAACATTTTCATACAGAAACACACACATATATGTACATATATCTCTATGTCTATCTACCTATCTGAATCAAACACATTAATGCGGGTGCCTTTAATGTGGGGGAGGGGATATAAAGGGAGAGAAAGTGAGGGAAATGTGAATGATCAAGTATAAAAGCAGAATAATAAGAGAGAAGCCCTGCACGTACGGATAATGATGAGTGTGCTGTGAATGAAAGCATATAATCAGCTCAACTCTCCAGGTACTTCTGGTTCAAAGTGAAACTCTAATTCAAATTCCAATTTAAAGGATGCCATCAGTGAGGAGCGGGACATGAGTGCTAGTCTCATCCCACCTGGGAATAACATGTGACCTTAACTGTCCTTAATGTGTCATGAGGTAGATACTGTATTCTCCCAACTACCCCTATGTTATAGGGAGAGGGAAATTAGAGTCCATTTCTAAATAATTTTCCATGCTTTGAAAAGTAAAGCAATATGCAGTTGGGGTTTTGCTACTAAGATTAGATAGGAAGCAATCTATCTATCTATCTATCTATCTATCTATCTATCTATCTATCTATCTATCTATCCATCTATCAATCAAGATTTTAGTTTATTTTATTTGTCAGAGAGAGCCAGAGAGTAGAAGCAGAGGGAAAGGGAGAGGGAGAAACAGGCTCTGCACTGAGCAGGGAGCCCAACATGGGGCTTGATCCCAGGACCCTGGGTCATGACCTGAGCCAAAGGCAGGTGCTTAACCATCTTAGCCACCTAGGCACTCCACCATTTCTGTTCTTTTTAGTTTATTTTTTATTTTTTATGTTATTTTTCTAAATTTTTATTTAAATTCTAGTTAGTTAACATACAGTATACTATTAGTTTCAGGTGTCTTCCTATAATTTTATTTTATTTTATTTTATTTTATTTTATTTATTTTTTAATTACATTATTTTATTTTTTCTGTGTTCCCAGAATCTTTGTTTATGCCCCACACCCAGTGCTCCATGCAATACGTGTCCCCAATACTCACCACCAGGCTCATCTATTCCCTCACCCCCTTCCCTTCCAAGACCCTCAATTTGTTTCTGACTACTAAGTCTTTCATTTTGGTTTTTTTAAAAAGCAGACAATTGTTAGAAATCAATCTGTTTATTGTCTAAATTTTTTTGCTGAAATCAGTGCTTTTGATTTAGTAGTAACCTGCAGTTGAGATTTCCTAAAATATTCTATGGTGTGCAAGATTTTTTTTTAAAGATTTTATTTATTTATTTGACAGAGAGAAACACAGCGAGAGAGGGAACACAAGCAGGGAGAGTGAGAGAGGGAGAAGCAGGCTTCCAGCTGAGCAGAGAGCCCAATGTGGGGCTCGATCCTGGGTCTCCAGGATCATGATCTGAGCCGAAGGCAGTCGCCTAACCAACTGAGCCACCCATGCACCCCAGTGTGCAAGTTTTTTAAAACAATTAATTTCAATATAGTTAACATACAGTGTTATATTAGCTTCAAGTGTACAATATAGTGATTTGACAGTTGTCATCATGACAAGTGTACTTTTCATCTCCTTCACTTAATTCACCCATACCTCATGCACCTGCCCTCTGGGGACCCCCAGTTTATTCTCGAGAGTTGAGTCTCTTTTTCTGTTTATCTTTTTTCTCTTTGTTCATTTGTTTTGTTTTGTAAATTCCACATGTGAGTAAAATCATATGGTATTTATCTTTCTATGCCTGGCTTAGCATTATACTCTCTAGATTCATCCATGTTGTTGCAAATGGCAAAATTTCATTCTTTTTTTTATGGTGGAGTAATATTCCATTAGGTATATATAGTGGAAAGATTTATCTGCCCTCATTAGCATATGCCAGTTGTATTGTGTTTTCCTCCAGGTTTGAGGTAAAAGAGTCAAACATTGTGAAGACAACTGTTGAGATCTAAAATATATCTAACATTCCTTTCTGGTTTTTGTACTCCAAGCCTCAATTAAGCATATCTTTTTTTTTTTGAAAGATTTTATTTATTTATTTGACAGAGATCACAAGTAGGCGGGGGGGGGGGATCAGACTCCCTGCTGAGCAGAGAGCCCGATGTGGGGCTCGATCCCAGGACCCTGAGATCACACGACCTGAGCTGAAGGCAGAGGCTGACCCACCCAGGCACCTCAATCAAGCCTATTCTTACAGGACACACATATCTTTCATTACAAGGAACATACTCAAACATACTATCACTTTTCAGCTATGCAATCAACCCTCTGAACACACAAGCAACAGAAAGCTCATGGACCTAACTGTATCAAGGAAGTCCCAAAGAGGTATTGTTCTGGGAGTATGAGGAGTTTATTTTTGTTGTTCTTGCTGTAGCTCTGTGCCTATCATAATACATTTTTTTCCTTTTTAACTGCTCAGTACTCATGTTTATTTATAAAGTTACTTCCAAAAACTGTTCCACATAAATAGTTCTAAACAAGATTTGTCACAATATACTCTTGCCTGCTATAAAGCCTGTCCCCAGAGCCAGGGACAGATGCTGTGGAGGATTTCTGGAAGCTCTGCTGTCTCAGTAGTGTGGAACAAAGATGCCCCATGCAGAGTTTTTCCTGCTTTCCTGTGGCACCTGTTCCCCCCAGGGCCAGCTCTTCACCTGGACCACAAGCACACGAACGTGCCTTGCTCAGAACTGGCCACCAAGACTGGTGGCAGAATGTGGGGAGCCCCTCAACAACTGTTGATGACATGAGTGAATATATGAATGAATTCTCTCTCTCTCTCTCTCTCTCTCACACACACACACACACACACACACACACACACCACACAGGCACACATTTATTTGTCTTTGGTCTCACAATTCACTTTTTCTTTTGTTTCTCCCTTTTTAGAATTATCCTGTCAACAAACTCTTCACTAAAACCTCTTGATGTATTGACATTTGTGAGAGTTAAGGGGCAGAATAGAGAAGGAGTTACAAAATATAGTTCTCATGGCTGAGAAGTGTATGATCTAACAGGGAACATACATATGAGCAAGGCATGAGAATAAGAACCAGGAAGCCTTCTGCACCACATCACACTGTTTGGAAACTTACGAGAAAGAGAGCGAGTGGCTGGATAGAAGATGGGGGACTACCCCCAACGGGCCTACACAAAGCACTGGGGCTTTGGAGGGTGGAGGGGGTAATTGGGAGAGCTGGCCTGGGGCAGAATCTTCACAAAGGTTTTCTGGGGGAAGCAGAGTTTGAGCAAGTCGCTGGTGGCGGCCTCGCTGTTCTAACCAGCTGCTAATGAGAAATGGGCTCTTTGATGCCAGAAGAGGCTGCTGAAAGAGCACAAGGGCTGAACGGTTTCAATTGAGCTTCTGCAGATGCACCCTCTAAGGAGTGGAAAACTCCATTCCAGACCCAAGGAGGCCAGAAGGGTGCCCACATACGTGAACAGGAAAATTGTGCTCCCCCCCCAAAGCCAATAATACAATGAAGGAAATCGTCAGCTTTGTGTCCAGGGAAAGCTTGGTTTAGCAATCACTGTGAGCCAGTGGAAGCAGCTCAACCAACGTCAGCAACTTGAAGACATCTGGTCTTTATTTTTGGACTTTTGTACAGCGAGGAGGATTATGGTTGTGTGATGTAGAGGCCATTTACATCTGTCAGTCTACAGAGGGTCTTATAATAGGAATCCCTCACACTTAGAATAGAACTTTGTTCTCCAGAGTCTCCTTGGGAGGCTCATATATTAACTCTTTATCCCCTGGAGGGACTCTCAGAGGCAAGCTACTTGCGAGAGTCGTTTTTCATACAGATATTGGGTAAAGGAGTAGTGCTATATTTCAGCAAAGGGTAACCTAAGATTTGGTGGAGCCCCAGGGTCTTCAGCATCCCATGGCTGCCAAAAATAATGCTGTGTTTCTCCTGCTAGGCCCCTTGGCCTTCACTTCTTTTCTCCCTGCTTTGCCTTCTCTGGCTTCTGTTGATTTTTGGTCATCCTCTATCTGGGCTTGTTTTTTTAAAAAAATTATCAGTCTGGTAAAGTCATTGATATTTACTTTCCAACAACTGCCCATCATATCCAATGGCCAAGGACCTGATGCCTCCCTCAAGCCCAGTTCTGTCTCTCATGTTCCTCCTGTTTTTCCATCCTCCTGCCCCTATGATTCCTGACTTTCTTTCCTTCCTCGGTAATACTTGTGTTGAGTTGCCTTGCCCATGGCTCTGATAGGCTATTTTAGATGATTTATTTGTAGTAGAGCTGTGTGGGCCTAAAACATGGCTTCAAGGCTTCTTCTACCGGATAACCTTTACATTTTCATTGGGGATTTCAGCGTCAAACAGGTGGCTTGAGGGCTCCTGCACATTGGCGGTCTTAGCCCTCCATTGTCTCCTGTCTGGCTGCCCACGGAGCCCACCTTCGGAGTCGGCGCCTGCTCCAGGCGGTGGCTCTTGCAAGCTGGCTGGGCTTCTCTTTCTCACATTCTAGTGTTTTCAGTTGATGTGGCGTCTTTTAATGTTTGAGGAGCAAAGGTCACAAGAAAAGACAGGTAGCAGCAAGAGGGAGAAGGAACGTTTGCAATTTTTTTTAAAGAGATTTTATTTATTTGACAGAGACAGAGATCACAAATAGGCAGAGAGGCAGGCAGAGAAAGAGGGGGAAGCAGGCTCCCCTCTGAGCAGAGAGCCCAGTGTGGGACTCGATTCCAGGACCCTGAGATCATGACCTGAGCCGAAGGCAGAGGCCCAACCCTCTAAGCCACCCAGGTGCCCCTGCATTTTCACCTCAATATAGCAAGCCACTGGGCCCTGCAGCTCCTGAGGATTTATGGCTGGTGAGGGTTCCTGGTTTGAGCTGTTGTTCCTTTCTGTGCCTCATTAATCCTCGGGAAGCGCCTGTGCTGAGCTAGTGATGCAGCTCCAGGAGGGACCCTCGTGCCTGCTCCTGCTCTGGAGGGCAGCGAAGGCCCGGCCACCGGCTTCCAGCTCCCGTGCCACCTCCCAGCCGGCTCCTGCCTCAGGGACCGGCTGCCACCCACCCCCTGCCCATGGCGCCACAGAAAGTTTGAAAAAAGACAAAACTCCTCTTCTGAGAAAGAAGAAGTAGCTCAAGTAGCAGGTGCCAGAGGATGCCGCCTGAGGCAGGGACAGAGAGCCTCTCAGCAGTTAGGGCATGCTCTCTGGTGGTCAGAGGCCACAGAGTCTCCACAGTGTTCCGTGCCTGTCTGGTCCACCTCTCAACCTTCCACCAATGTGACTTGTGTCCCAGGGCACTAGGGCAGGTGCTGGTGACACAGCCATTAACAAGTGTCACAGGGCTCCTGTCTTCATGTTTTCTTTGTCTTCTCCTCCCCCTCTCCTTTCTTCTTCTTTTCTTCCTTTTAAAAAGATTTTATTTATTTATTTGACAGAGAGAAACACAGCTAGAACACAAGCAGAGGGAGTGAGAGAGGGAGAAGCAGGCCTCCTGCTGAGCAGGGAGCCCGATGTGGGGCTGGATCCCGTGACTCTGCGATCATGACCTGAGCTGAAGGTAGATGCTTAACGACTGAGCCACCCAGGTGCCCCTTCTTTTTATTTTTCTTAAGATTGTATTTATTTTCTTGAGAGAGAGTGAGAGCATGAGTGGGAAGAGGGGCAGAGAGAGAGGGAGAAGAAAACTCTCCGCTGAGCAGGAAGCCTGATGTGGGACTCCATCACAGGATGCTGAGATCATGCTCTGAGCAGAAGGCAGATGTTTAAGCGACTGAGCCACCCTGGTGCCTCCTGAAGGTTTTCTACATTTTAGTGTGTGTTTGGGACATGTGTGTGAGAGAGGGCCTGATAATAAACAAATACACATTTAATGTTTCTACAATACTGTGGCTCAGGAAGGACAGGTAGGCCTGTACCCTTTCATAAGTGGGAGGTCAGAACCTTCTGAGAGGTCAAGTGCTTAAGGTTTTAGGGGAACTGGTTAATGCATTCATTTGCTTACCCATCAGATGGATTCACTTGGGACCTGCTATGTTCTAGATCATTTCGTAGGCTTTTGAAAAGTGAAGATGACTAGGGACTGACTTTACTGACTTGCTTTCCAGGGCTCACGGTGTAGGGGAAAAGAGCCACACAAACACATTCCAGTGCAGTAACTGCTATCATGGAGCCCATGCCTGCAGCGGGGCCTTGGGTGAGGAGGCCGGAACCTGCCTGAGGAGTCAGGGATGCAGGAGACGGATCTGGGCCTAAAACAAGTGTGTGGCTTCCTCCTGCTAGTGGTACGCAGGGAATGTGCTCAGCAACACTTGTTGGATTGGATTGAGCCAGCTCTTCAAGGTCTGGCTTCACTATCTGGTTTAAAAAGAGTCCCCAGGCCATCTGAAATATTCAAATTAAGAAAACCAAACCAAACCAAACCTCTTCTCCTTCCATACTGACACAGAAATTGGTCAGTGCACTTTTGTTCAGGCTTCCTGCTTTTATGTGATTAATTAGAAGCTGAGTAGCTGCTAAGTTGCAAGACAAATGGCAAATTATTTATATCTTACTTATTAATGTAAAATGTCCAACAACTCTTGTGAGAGTCTGCTGCATCGCCTCCCCTCATCATTCCTGCATACCTACCCCGCCTCTGTTGGCCTGGTCTGAATTAGAAAGTGCTTCTGCCTTTCCTCAAGCATGGCAGTATAGAAGGAGCTGGGAGAACAAACCAGGGAAACATGGGCTTGTGTCCTGAGCCCACCGTTTGCTAGAAATCGGACCTTGCATAAGGTCCCCTTAATCTCTTGGTGTCTCTGCTTCCTAAGCCATCAGCGGGAGCCTAATGCCTGTCGTACCTTATAACACGAGTCCTTCTGATGGTCAAAATGGCTACGACATGTGACAGAGATGAAGGAGCAAAACACTCCTTACGTGTTAGGGAATGTCATTTACTATCACTGTAGTGTGCCTGCTGACAGATGCTGGATGGTCGCTGACTTAGTTTGGTTTCTGCAAGGGAGTATCAGACTTCTTCTATTCCTTTGGTATCAGAGGACTGGGGTGTGGCCCTGGCAGCTGAGGGCAAACATCCCACTTCAGCATCCTCCAGGTCCAAGGGTCAGGTTCCCCTTAGAGGCTCAGTTTCCCCAGTCTAATAAATCGTAACAGATTGTCTCATTTTTCTTTGCTAAGTGATGACCCCTGGCTGCCTCGTCTCCTTTTAGGCTTGCAACCACTTCCATGAGCTGGCAACTCCAGTTCTGCTGGGCTCCGGCCAGGCCTGCACAGGAAGACCGTGGAGATTAGGATGAGGGTTAGCTTCACATCCTCTGCAGACACCTCGCGTTCCGTGCCTGTTTGGCTGGCATTACAGGCAGAGGGAGTGCTAGCATGGGTGGAGGGGGTGCAGGAAGGAAAGGATGGGTAGTGAGAGTTCTGCTGCCAAGCGCACAGGGTGCTAGGAGGAAAAGTGGGTTGAGAGGGGAAGCGGAGACAGAAGGCGTAATCGCTGGGGCCAGATATTTTATTTGAACAGACAACAGAGACGATGTTTATTTCTTCTAAGCATAGAGTGATCCTGTGTCCAGATCAAACACTGAGACTATGGACCAAGATCAAGCAGGTGTATGTATGACAGCAGCGGATGGTATCCATCTGCATGTAGATTGTCTGGAAACATTCGGGAAGAGTGTTCTCTTCTATCTATGACCTCATACCCTTCCAGGATTTCAGAGGTCCAGAGTGTAGGTTTGCTCTGAGGCCCAATTGGGGCATTTGTGTTTGGGATCTTTCTACCTATCCCTCTTTTCTTTTCCCTCAACAGATACTTAGTGAACAGCTACAGTATGTGGGTCCCAAGATGGGCCTGGGATCTGTGCAGCGGCCACAGAACCCCACCCATGGCTCAGTGGCTTAGGGTGCTAGTGCTATCATCTTCAAATTGGTAATGTTTCTTCCAAAAGGAAGTTTGATGTCTTGAAGTTTGATTTTGCACTGGGCCCTGTGAATTATGTAGCTGTTCCTGTGTGGCATGCCATGTTAGGTGTTGGAGACACAAAGTTGAAAAGAAGTTTGCAGGTTTTCCCTGTTTCTCCCGAAGTTTCTCCTGGCTGTCACCAGCTTTCTGCCCCGGTAAGACCCCAGGTGCTGGACATAGTTCTTCACACAGTCATCCGCTCAGCACTGTCTTAGCTAACTGGGTGTGAAAAATTTCTTCTTAATTAATTTACTAGGAAACATTACAAATTACGTAAATACTTTCCTTGTTATAAAAGTGGTTGAAATTGTCATAGAAAATTAGGATTATGCCAAAAAAATAAAAGAAAAAAGAAAATATAAAACAGTCTCCAGTCCATCGTCCATGTGTGGTAGTTAGCTCTGGGTGGTGGGGTATTAGCTGTTTTCAGTTTTAATTATGGTTGTTTATATTTTTAAACAAAGATAGGATCCCACTGTATTTGCAGTTTTATAAATCTGCCTTTTGACTTAAAGTTGCATTTTGGCCATTTTCCATATCATTAAATAATTTCCAAAAGCATGGTGTTTGATGTTGGTGGCATTTATCACATGGATGTGCCCTGATCTATTTTCTTCTGTTTTAAAGACATGTAGGTTGTTTCCAATTTCTAGCTGAGGTAAATGTCACTTGGATGGATATTCCTGTATATAAACCTTTGCTTCCTTGGTTATTTTCTTAGGATGAATGTCGAAAGGCGGAATTACTGCTGAAGGGTATGGAGAGTCATAGCCCATATGCAAAGTGTCTTCCGGATGGTGGCGACAACTTGTAGTCTCAGCAGGATGTGAATAAGAGGACTTATTTCACAAATCTCCCAATCCTGGCTATTTTTGTTTTCTAAAGTGGTTGGTTGTCCAAGTTGACTAGTGACAGCATTTCTTTGATTACTTACTAGATTGAATAGATTTCTCGTGTATATGTTGGGCACATGCATTTCCTCTTTATAAAGTGTCCAATCACAACTTTTACTTCCTGTTTTACCAGAGTGCTCCATGTTTTCTCAGTATCTATACATTAGTTATCTTTTAACTATCTTAGCTTTTTTTTTACACATGAGAGAACGTGCAGAATTAGCTAAAAGTGGCTGATAATAAATGCATATTTAACATGTTATCTCTGCTGAAGATTACCATCACAAATTCTTTAAACTTGAGGACTTATTTTCTCTGTAAAAAACTTGGTGGTGTGGCACCTGGGTAGCTCAGTCGATTGGGTGTCCAACTCTTGATTTTGGCTCAGGTCATGATCTTAGGGTCCTGGGATTGGTCCCACATTGGGCTCCATGCTCAGCGAGGTTCTGCTGGAGATTCTCTCCCTCTTCCTCCACCCCTCTCTCTGTCTAACAACAAACAAACAAACACAAAACTTCAGCGGTGTTCGATATGAGAATGAGCTCCTACAAAGGAAATGAAATTCCTGTAATGATAAGAATTCTTGTGAAGGCTGAATGAACACCCACCCAGAGTGATGCCAAGGGGATTCTTGCATCAAATGAGAGGTTGACCTGACTGGATGATGTCCATTATTTTTGACTCTCTTTCTCTGATTTTAGCGGCAAAATTCCAAATACCATTGTCTATCTGGTGAGGGCCCTTCCAATTATAATCTATGCATATTACATTCAGGCCTTCCTGGCTCAAGTATGTTATTGTGTTAAATAACAGTATATTATCTGAGAGAACATGAGAATAAGTTCCAATGGTGTGATCAAGATGATGACACTTAAGTACTTACGTATTCTAGGGAGTAAAAGAGAAAGGATGCTTATGAGAGCTAAAGAAATCAGTGAAGTCTTCTGGAGGGATTGAGCCTGGAGTGAATCAGGCTGTGCACTGGAGGGAGTGTGAAGGCTTTCCAGGCACAGAAAACATCAGTATGACTTGCTGTGGGTTAGGAACCCATTCGAGGGGTGGTCCTGTGTGTTTGTCACCAGCCAAATCTGGGTAGAAGAGGATTGATCATCCTGAAAGCCAGAAATCCTTTGGAACACCAAGTAAGGAAGGATGTTTCCAGAACTAAGGGAAATTCCAATTGGGAATTCCACAGTGAAATTCTCTAAGACCGTGTTGTTGGAGGACATCATTCTGGAATAAAAACGAGTTATGAGTTTTTTCTCTTCCTTGCCTTTCTCAGTTGTTTGCTTCTGAGCTTTTACTCTCATTGCTGAGCGTGGTGCTGGGTTCAGTTCTCACTTGTCCCAGGTATCTTCACTCTGTTCCACAAATGGTCCTAAGTTATACTCCCTCCCCTGATCCTTCAGTCTGCTTTACAAAGTCATTAGTTTGGAGGGAGAGATGTAGGTGCCTTGGCACAAACCAGTTTCTCTTCTGTGCCTCACAACTGAGATGTAGACACATAGCTGGTGTCCTGTGAATCTATTTGATGAGTATTTGATGATGAGTTTTTAACCATCTTAAGTTCAATGTAGCAGGAACTGTGCCAGGTACTCTCTGTGCAGTGGTAAGTATGTGAAGGACAGCATTGTGAGACCCAGGAGGGATGGGCTGGGAGGGTAAATGGCAGCAAGGGGCATGAGATCAGGGCTGACTATTATAAAGTGGACAAGCTGTAATAAATGGGGACAATCTGAAAGGTCACAGTATCCTAAAACCCCATTTATCTCAAGGTTTGTGGACTTCAAGTAGCTTCCCAGCTTTGCTGAGCTCACTTTTGGAATATTTGAGTAAGCACCAGAAAGGAAGTTGAAGATTTAACACAAGCCAGTGAGATTCTCCCATCCTGGATGTCCCTTGGCCATTGTGTTCCAGTCTCAAATGACTTTTTATAGAGAGCTTCATGCTGAGTTTTTCCATCATGTAAGGGGCTTTGTTGATGCAGGGAGAGTATTTGGATGTTTATCCAGCACTAGGAAAAGCAAAGCAAATCTGCTTATTAGTCCTTGCAGCTTTTAGGTCTACCCATCATTAGCAAGAGATGTCTATCTGGAAGGGAGCTAGTTCCATCAGCAGAGCAAATTCCTTGTGGACACACTTCAGGGGTATAGCCCCATTGCTCCCGTCCTCCTTGCTAAGCACCATGGAATGCCTTGGAGGTTCCCGTACTTAGTTCAGCTCCAACCCTCTTGCTGGTAAAGTAGGTGTGGAAAGAAGTAGGAGTTCTGGAAGTCACATCCGCATGGGGCACTTTCTGTGTTCTCTTGTTCCTTCCCATCTGCCATCATTCACAGGAGGAGGCAAACTGATTGTACAGCCTGTTAGTCAGCTGGTCCCTTAGGTGCCTGCTTCCTTCTCCTCTCTTGCTTCCAGGTATGACCTTTCTCAAAACGGAGAGATTCCTGGAGGGAGGGATATATGAAGAATGCTGATCCCTTGCCCATCATGGTACTTTGGGACATATATCCATTAAAAAGCTTTACCTTAGTAAACAATACTAACAATGTTTATGGAATGTATACTATCGGTTAGGTACTTTGCTTGTCAACTTAAACACATTATCTCATTTAAACACACCAGTCCCATAAGGCAGGAACAATTTTTATTCTGTATTAGGGATGATAAAGTGAGGTGTAGAAGAGTTAATTATTTATGGTTGGCAGGCGAAACAGTCAGGATTCAAGTCCAGGTTTGTCACTTTAAACTCTGTTTCTAACCAATTCTAACTATTCCGCCTCCAGATACTTTCAAAGACGGTATATGCTTAGTGGCTTGCTTATTAGCCCAGCAAGGACGGAACAGTGTTGGTCTCAAAAGGGGTTCTTTCTGCTCTAATTTCTGGATAAATGCCAGGTCTTTTTGACCAGAGAGCACTTCTCTTTCCTCAACTCCTTGTGGGTTTTAAAAAGCCTACCTGTTGAAAAAGTACTTTTTTTTTTTTTTAAGATTCTATTTATTTGACAGAGAGAAACACAGCCAGAGAGGGAACACAAGCAGGGGGAGTGAGAGAGGGAGAAGCAGGCTTCCCGCCGAGCAGGGAGCCCAAAGTGGGACTCGATTCCGGGTCTCCAGGATCATGCCCAAGCCGAAGGCAGTCGCCCAACCAACTGAGCCACCCAGGCGCCCTGAAAAAGTACTTTTCTATGGGGGGTAGTTATTTCTGACCTGCCTGTGGTATACACTGAATGCACTAGTTCCTCCTTCCCTTCTCCCTCCCCTTTTCTCTTTTATTTCTGTGAGTGGAGGCATTCAACTCTTGGGCATGGCCTGCAGGCACACGCTGTAACTCGTGCCTCCCTCTGGCTCCCCTATGAACAGATTTGGGATGATAAATGTTGACTGGTCCAGGACAATTGCATCATGGGGAAAGGTGGGTACAGCAACTTTTTGGTGGGGCTCTTACTGTGGGTGGCACCTCGGAAAGTGCTGTATTGCAAGATGATGTTACCAGTTGCTAGCAATTGCGTACTTTCCTACCGGAGCTGGAGAACAGCTCCCACTAGCAAAGGAAAGAAAAGCTGACTATGGTATTTCTTGGGAACTGGCCCGAGTGTGACTGCTTGTGAGTACATCCACGGGGCCAGAGGTCCTGGACTCTTTGATGGTGAGACTCTGCTCTCACCTCCCAGGTGCAGGATGGCCCCACACACTTCAGGCACCTGCAGATGTCCCCCAGTTCCTGTAATCCTACCTGTGCCAGAGGCCTGGGCCCAGCCCGCTTGGTCTGTGTTCCACCTTCAGACGCAGGTGCCCCGGGCTCCCTGCAGTCCGTCCCACCACCCTGATGCTCTTCACATACCCCTGCAGGGGAAGCTGCCAGTGACTTGCCCGAGTTTGGGCTGGGCTCCAGGAAGGAACTTTGCCCTCCAAAACCTTGTCCAGAAACATGATGGAATTTCTCTACCAGGAAACACAACATTCAGTGTAGTTAAATTCCCGAGTACAAATGTTAACTGAAATTCACACTCACATGTAAATGGGAAGCATTCCACTCTAGCTGAGAGCATGAAGGTCCTGGATTACTGATGTGGAGGTGAGGGAGGATGCTGTTGAGGCTCACTCCCACAACTGCAGCTCGAAGACACTGAGAAGTGACAACCTGTGCTGGTTATCATGTGGGCATGTGTTTCTGTCCACTTCCTCTGCTTACCAGAAGTCCTGGTGGGCAAGGGTTGAGAATTCTCACTTCCACACTCCCTTCAATGGATAGCTGTTTTGAACTGTCCATTTAGTTTCTGAATGAAGCTGTCTTAGCATTCATTCACACTTTTCACCTGTTCTTTATAGACTTGAAAGCTGGAAAGGTGAACCAGAGGGACGCAGTCTAGATTAGGGGGAGAGAGAAGGAATCAGGTTGGGAGATACTGGTCAAGAGAAGTGGGGCTGACTCTATGCTCCACTGAACACCGAGAGAAGGGAAATAGAACTGAACTGAGAAAAGGAGTGCTTTCCTCTAAAGGAAGACTTCTTGTGCCTGCAGGCAACAAAACAGAAAATCCAGAGAATTATCCAACCCCCAATGAAAATGGACCAGAAGCAACAAAAAATGTGAAATAAAAACACAACCATTTTTAAAACAACACAACAATTCCAAAAATACTTTGTGCTTATCAGCTTTGCGCCAGCCTTCCTCAAGTGGCGTCTCCTCTAATCACTGCAGGATCTAATTTCGAATCTGGACACCACTGCGCTGGGTCAGTGATATTTTGGGGGGCAGGGTGTCGAAAGAGCAAGAGCTGGCCTAATGGTTTAGCTCCAAGTTCCCAGAGGCTTGTCGAGTCGAGCAGCACACCCTCAGAATGTGAGGGGCTATTGATTATAGGATCCAGAGTTGGTCTCCTCCAGCTTTTAAGGAGAGTTGGTCATAGCTGGCGAATGTCTCTTTGGGTCAGGTTTATGTCTGAGCCAAGGAGAGCATGGGAAGCGAAGTGTTTTTTATTTGGCACAATACGAATCCATGTGGAGCACTGAAAAATGGGCAAAGCTTAGGAAAGGAGGATTATGGGTGGTCCTGAGCTTGCTTGGTTTGGGCCAGAGGGATTTGAGGTGTTCCTCCAAATGGATGAGGAGCTCAAGCAGGTGAATCATTCAGCATAAGCCTAAGCTGTATGCCTTATGGACTTCTGATATTTGATGAATTGGTAGAACAGATAGCTAGAAGGTTATTTGCATGTAGTGCTTCAAGAGATGAATCCATTAGGAG
Source organism: Spilogale gracilis (assembly GCA_004023965.1). Lineage (NCBI taxonomy): Eukaryota > Metazoa > Chordata > Mammalia > Carnivora > Mephitidae > Spilogale > Spilogale gracilis. The sequence goes on along the minus strand of PITA01001259.1, from coordinate 117,876 downwards.
CAATTCTGAAAAGAGTAAAATGCATATTACTCCTATTTGTCTCATGTCTGATTTCTACAAAGGCGGTTGGCTATAGATAAAAACTTAAAGGATGATTTCACCAACAACTCTGTCCAGTAATAAGGATAATCCAGGTGATGATGTAACAATCAAGTGTACAATCCCAGTAGCTTGGTAACACAATAGTTTCTTTCTTTTCCTTTTTTAAAAAAATTTCTCTTATTAGATGTTTATTTTTTTTATTTCAAATTTTTTTATTTAGATTCAAGGTAGTTAACATGTGGTGTAATATTAGTTTCATGTGTATAATTTTGTGATTTACCACTTACATACAACACCCAGTGCTCATCACAAGTGCCCTCCTTAATACCCATCATCCATTTAACCCATCTCCCTGCCCACTTCCCTAACAGTAATCCTCAGTTTATTCTCTTTAGTTAGGAATTTGTTTCTTTCTTTGCCTCTCTCTTTCCCCTCTCTATGTTCATCTGTTTCATTTATTTTTTAAATTACTTTTATTTATTTTAGAGAGATGGTAGGAGGGAAGGGGCAGAGGGAGAGGGAAAGAGTCTTTTTTTTATGATTTTATTATTTATTTGACAGAGAGAAACACAGCTAGAGAGGGAACACAAGCAGGGGGAGTGAGAGAGAGAGAAGCAGGCTTCCCCGCCAAGCAGGGAGCCCGACATAGGGCTTGATCCCGGGCTCTGGGATCGTGACCTGAGCCAAAGGTAGATGCTTAAGGTCTGAGCCACCCAGGCACCCCAAGGCAGAGAGAGTCTTAAGCAGACTCTGTGCCTAGCCTATGCCTGACATGCGGCTTTGATCTCATGACCCTGAGATCACCACCTGAGCTGAAACCAAGAATCAGACACCTAACCAGCTGCGCCATCCAGACACCCCATTCATCTATTTTGTTTCTTAAATCCACATATGAGTGAAATCATTGCATTTGTCTTTCTCTGACTATATCACTTACCATGATACACCCTAGTTCAGTGCTCACTGTTGCAAATGGCAAGATTTCATTCTTTTTTTTATGGCCGAGTAATAGTACATCTTCTTTATCCATTCATCAGTCGATGGACATTTGGACTCTTTCCATAAATTGGCTATTGTTTATAATGCTTTATAAACATCATGTATCCCTTAAAATTAGTATTTTTCTGTCCTTTGGGTAAAGACCTAGTAGTACAATTGCTGCTTCATATGGTAGTTCTCCTTTTAACTTTTTGAGGAACCTCCATACTGTTTTCCAGAGTGGCTGCACTAGTTTACATTCCCACCAACAGTGTAAGAGAGTTCCCCTGTCTCCACATCCTTACCAACACCTTTTGTTTCCTGTGTTGTTATTTTTAGTCTTTCTGACAGGTATGAGGTAGATATCTCATTGTAGTTTTGATTTGTATTTCCCTGATGATGAGAAATGTTGAGCACCTTTTCATTTGGCCATCTGTATGTCTTCATTGGAAAAATGTGTATTGATGTCTATTCTGTAATCCCATTAAGAAATGGGATTGTTTGTGTTTTGGGTGTTGAGTTTGATAAGTTCTTTATACACTGGATACTAACCCTTTACCAGATATGTCATTTTCAAATATCTTCTCCCATTCTGTAGGTTGCCTTTTAGTTTTGTTGATTATTTCCTTTGCTGTGTAGAAGTTTTTATCTTGATGAGGTCCCCATAGTTCATTTATGCTTTTTGTTTCCCTTGCCTCTGGAGATGGATCTAGTAAGATGTTGCTGCCTGTGTTCTCTTCTAGGATTTTGGTAGTTTCTTGTTTTATATTTAGGTCTTTCATCCATTTTGAATTTATTTTTGTGTATGGTGTAAGAAAATGGTCCAGTTTCATTCATGTTACTGTCCAGTTTTTCCAACACCATTTGTTGAAGAGATGGTCTTCTTTTCCATTGGATATTCTTTTTTCCATTGGATATCCACAACGATTAGTTGACCATATAGTTGTGGGTCCATTTATGGGTTTTCTATTCTATTCCATTGAGCTATATGTCTGTTCTTGTGCCAGTACCATACTGTCTTGGTGATTACGGTTTTGTAATATAACTTGAAGTCTGGAATTGTGATGCCTCCAGCTTTGCTTTTCTTTTTCAGGATTGCTTTGGCTATTTGGGGTCTTTTGTGGTTCCATAAACATTTTAGGATAATTTGTTCTACCTCTGTGAAAGATGCTGTTGGTATTTTGATAGGGATTACATTAAATTTGGGTCATATAGACATTTTAACAGTATTTGTTCCTCCAATTCACGAGCATGGGATGTTTTCCCATTTCTTTGTGTCATCTTCATTTTCATTCATAATTGTTCTATACTTTTTAGAGTATAGCTCTTTAACCTCTTTGGTTAGATTTATTCCTAGGTATCTTATGGCTTTTGGTGCAATTGTAAGTGGGATTGATTCCTTGGTTTCTCTTTTTGCTGCTTCATTATTGGTGTATAGAAATGTAACAAATTTCTGTACATTGATTTTGTATCTGGTGATTTTACTGAATGTGTGTATCAGTTCTAGCGATTTTTTGTGTGTGTGTGTGTGTGAGCACAGTATTTTATTTCTTGCTCATTCTGTGTGTTGAGTGCCCATTGGTGGGGGTTCCATTACCTCAGTCATGGGAACTCGGACAACCATTTTGTTGTTGTACTCTCTGGAACACATGACCTTTTTTAGTTAGAATTATGGAAGGTTTCATGTTGGACTTCCTGTGTTCTGGCCTGGAAGTGACACACATCCTTTCTATCTACCATCTATCGACTAGCACTAGTCTTATGGCTGCCTAACAGCAAAAGAGCTGGAAAATGTGGGAAATTGACTGGAATATTTGGTGAGTACTACCATCTCTGCCATACTTTATCAGCCATTGCCGGATTATTGCTAGTCATGGCAGTGCCCACTTGGAGACTAAAGAGTCCAGTAGGTATCCAGTGGGATTAGAAGAGATGCTCAGCAGGAGACTCTAGGGAATGGAGGGAAATGAGGACATACAGTTCTATTCAAGGCTCACGCACTTATTACAAACTCCTTAATTACTATTATCACCTCACATAAAAACTAACATTGCCAACCCTTTTGATTTGCATAGGACAAAAGTGAGAGGAAGCTACTACCAGACAATTTGATAGTTTTCAAACCTGAACTGTGAAAGAATCCATAGGAATAGGAACTACTTGGTGACACACCATGGTTCTGGAAGTAGCTGTGCTTTAAACCCCTAGGATTTTTTTTTCCTTTATCCCTCTCCCCTTTATTTTCCTGTGGCATATATACATAACATAAAGTTGGCCATCCTAACTATTTTTAGGTGCATAGTTAAGTGGCACTAAATACACATACTATTGTGCAACCATAACCATCATCAATCTCTATTACTCTTTCATCTTGTAAAACTCTTGAAACTTGAGAGTTTCAACATCTTGAAACATCTTGAAAGTCCATACCTATTAAATGGTACGTCCCCATTCCTCTCTCCCCACAAGTCCCCCTGGCAACCACCATTCCTCTTCCTGGCCTCTATAATTTTGACTGTGCTAAGTAGATCATATGAATAGAATCATGCAGTACTTGTCTTTTTTTGTTACTGGCTTATTTCATTTATTGTAATGCATTCAAGGTTCATCCAATATTGTAGCAAATGTTGGAATTTTTATCTTTTTAAGGGCTGCACAATATTCCATTGTATGTATATACCATATTTTGCCTATTTGTTCATCTATCAATGGGCATTTAGGTTGCTGTCCTGTTTTAGTTATTGTGAATAACGCTGCTATGAACATGGGTATACAAATATTTCTTTGAGATCCTGCTTTCAATACTTTGGGGTATATATGCAGAAATAGAGTTGGTGAATCATACGGTAATTCTTTTTTAAACTTTTTGAGGAACCACCATACTGTTTTTCACAGAGGTTTACCATTTTACACTCCCGTCAACAGTGCACAAGAATTTCAGTTTCTTCTCAACCTGGTCAGCTCTTGTTATTTAGTTTCTTAGCCATCCCCATGGGTGTAAGGTGGTATTTCATTGTAGTTTTCATTTGCATTTTCCTTAAGATTAGTGATGTGACCATCTTTTCATGAGCTTAATTGTCCATTTGTTTATTTCCCCAGAGGAAATGTCTCTTCAAGTCCTTTGTTTATTTTGAAATCAGAGAGTATGAGCCTCTCTAGTTTTGTTCTTCTTTTTCAAGATTGTTTGGACTGTTTGGGGTCCCTTGAGATTCTGTATGAGTGTTAGCATGAGTTTTTCTATTTTTGCAAAAAAATGTCTGGGATTTTTGATAGAGATTGCATTGGATCTGTAGATTGCTTTGGGCAGTGTTGGCATGTGAACAATGTTTAGTCTCCTACTCCCTGAGGAGGGTATTTGTTTCCATTTATATGACTTCTCTAATTTCTTTCATCAATGTTTTGTAGTTTTCATTGTACAACTCTTTTTTACCTCTTTGGTTAAAGAATTTCTAAGTATTTTATTCTTTTTAATGTTATTATAAATGGAATTATTTGTAATTTTCTTTCTCGATTGTTTATTCATGTATAGAAGTACAACTGATTTTTCATGTTGACCTTCTTCCTGGTACTGTACTGAATTCATTTATTAGTTTTAACATTTTTCGGTGGAGTTTTAAAAGTTTTATACATAGAAGATCACGTTATCTGTAAGCAGAAATAATTTTGTGTCTTCCTTTTTGATTTGGATGCCTTTAATTTCCTTTTCTTGCCTAATAACTCCAGCTAGAACTTCCATTACTTTGTTGAATAGAAGTGATAAAAATGGGGCATCCTTGTCTCATTTTTGATCTTAGAGAAAATGATTTTAGTCTTTCATCATTGAATATGATGTTTGCTGTAGATTTTTAATTTATAACTTTTATTATGTTGAGTTTCCTTCTACTGATAGTCTGATGAATTTTTTTTTCATGAAAGGGTGTTTAATTTTGTTAAGTGTGTTTTTCTGCATCAACTAAGATCCATCACATGATTTGCATTGAAGCATCCTTGCATTTCAGGAATAAATCCCACCTGGCCATGCTGCTTAATTCTTTTAATATGCTGCTGATTTGGTTTGCCAGTATTTTTGGAGGATTTTTGTATCAGTATTGATAAAGGATTTTGGTCTGTAGTTTTCTTGCAGTGTCCTTGTGTGGCTTTGGTATCAGGGTAATGCTGGCTTCATAGAATGCATTAGAAGGTGTTCCCTCATCTTTAAGTTTTGTAAAAGTTTGATAGGGGTTGGTGTTAGTTCTTCCTTAAACATTTGGAAGAATTTGGCACACCTACCTGGCTCAGTTGGTAGAGCATGTAACTCTTGGTTTCAGGGTTGTGAGTTCAAGCCCCATGTTGATGGACATACAGCTTACTTTAAAAAAAAGTTTGATGGAATTCATCAGTGAAGACTCTTAGGTTCAGGGCTTTTCCTCTTTGGGAGATTTTCAATTATTGATTCAAAATACTTACTAGGTATAGGTTTATTTATATTTTCTATTTCTTCATAATTTAGTCTTTTAAAAAAATTTATTTATTTAAGTAATTTCTACACCCAAGGTGGGACTTGAACTTACAACCCCAAGATCAAGAGTTGCACACTGCTCTGTCTGAGCCAGCCAGGCACCCCTTCATGATTTAGTCTTGATAGGTTTTATGTTTCTAGGAATTTATCCATGTCATTTAGGTTATCCAGTTCGTTGGTGTAGCCATGTTCATTGTATTCTCTTACAATCCCTTTCATTTCTGTGGAATCAGTAGTAATTTCCCCACTTCCATTTCTGATTTTAGCAATAGACTTCTCTCCTTTTTCCTTAGTCCATCTATATAAGGGTCTGTCAGTTATGCTATCTTTTCAAAGAACCAACTTCTGGTTTCATTGCTTTTCTCTGTTGTTTTTTTTCTATTCTCTGTTTTATTATCTCTGCTTTAATTTTTATTATTTCCTTCCTTTTGCTAGCTCCTTCTGGGTTTAGTTTGCTCTATTTTTTCTAGTTCTTTAGGTTGTAGAGTTTGGTTATTGATTTGAGATCTTTTTTTTAATATAAATATTTACTGTTTTAAATTTCCCCCTTTGTACTACTTTCACTGGTCACATGTTCTAGCATATTGTGTTTTCATTTTCATTCATTTCTAGTATTTTCTAATTTCCCTTGCAAATTTTTCTTTGGTTCATTGGCTATTTAAGAGTATACTGTTTAGTTTCCACAGATTTATGAATCTTCCACTCTTGCTTTTGTTATTGATATCTAACTTCAGTCTATTATGGTCAGAGAAAATGCTTTCTTTTTTTTTTAAACTGTGTGATTCCATTTATATGAAGTACTTAGAGTAGTCAAAATCATAGACAGAAAACAGAATTATGGTAGTTAGGGGACGAGGGATAGGAGTAATGGGGAAATTATTGTTTAATGGATACAGAGTTTCAGTTTTGCAAGATGAAAAAAGTTCTGGAGGTGGAAGGTTGTGATAGTTGTACAATAGTATGAGCATACTTAATGCCACTAAACTGTACATTTTAAAATGGCTAAAATAGTGAATTTTATGTTATGTGTATTTTACCACAATAAAAAATAATTAGAAAATTTTTAATACTTTAAATCCTATTTTTTAATTCTATTTTTAGTTAACTTTCATTATTGGTATAATCACAAAAATTTTAGGTGAGAGAAGATAATAAGAGATATGCAAAAACAAAGGTGTATCTCCCCACCCATTTAAGACTGATACAACTTGGGTGGCTCAGTCAGTTGGGTGACTGCCTTTGGCTCAGTTCATGAACCTGGAGTCCCAGGATAGAGTCCCAGGATCGAGTCCCCTGCTCAGTGGGGAAGCTGTTTCTCCCTCTGACCTCTCCCATCTCATGCTCTCTTTCTCATTCTCTCTCTCTCTCAAATGAATAAATAAAATCTTAAAAAAAATGCTGATATGGGGCGCCTGGGTGGCTCAGTTGGTTAAGCAACTGCCTTCGGCTCAGGTCATGATCCCGGAGACCCGGGATTGAGCCCCACATTGGGCTTCTTGCTCAGCGGGAAGCCTGCTTCTCCCTCTCTCACTTCCCCTGCTTGTGTTCCCTCTCTGACTGTGTTTCTCTCTGTGAAATAAATAAAATCTTTAAAAAAATGCTGATACAACTTTCAGAGCAAAATAATGAGTTTATATGTGAAATTTTGAAATATAGATAGTGCTCAAATCAGTACTTTGTCACATCACTTTTAGAAGTAGAAATGTAAGCTCAGTTTATTATAAATATGCTATTTATATTTTTTAAAAAGTCCAGAATATTGATTTACAACACATATTTTCTAGAAAAACTAGCCTTATTATGATTTATGCAGTGACAGTTCTTTTTTTACACCAATGAAAAATTTTTTTATTGAAGTATAGTTAACCTACAGTGTAGTATTAGTTTCAAGTGTACAATATAATGATTCAGTAATTCTATACATTTCTCAGTGCTCATCAAGGCAATTGTACTTTTTGTCACCTTTATCTATTTCACGCGTCCCCCCACTGACTTCGCCCCTGAAAACCACCAGTTTGTTCTCTGTATATGAGTCTGTTTTTTGTTTGTATCTTTTTTCTTTGTTCATTTCTTCTGTTTCTTAAAATTCCACATGAGTGAAATCATAAGGTATTTTTCTTTCCCTATATGACTTATTTATTAGCATTATAGCCTCTAGATTCATCCATATTGTTACAAATGGCAAGATCTCATTATTTTTTATGGCCGAGTAATATTCTATTCTGAGTATGTTCACACGCCCATATGTGTGTGTGTTTGTACCTCCCACATTTTTACTCATTCACCTATCAATGGACACAGGTTTTTTCCATATCTTGGCTATTTTAATAATGCTACAATAAACATTTCATTTTCTTTGGGTAAATATCCGGTGGTAGAATTATCGAATCATATTTCTCTTTTGTTTAAAGGTGGATGGAACTGGAGGGTATTATGCTAAATGAAATAAGTCAATCAGAGAAAGACAATTATCATATGGGTTCACTCATATGTGGAACATAAGGAATAACACAGAGGACCACAGGGGAAGGGAGGGAAAACTGAATGGGAAGAAATCAGAGAGGGAGACAGATCATGAGAAACTTTTTTATTCTGGGAAACAAACTGAGGGTGGCTGAAGAAGAGGTGGGTGGGGTTATGGGGCAACTGGGTGATGGGCATTAAGGAGGGCAAGTGATGTGATAAGCACTGAGTCTTATATACAACTGATGAATTACTGAACACTACATCTGAATCTAATGATGTACTCTATGCTGGCAAATTGAATTTAAATTGAAAAAAAAAACTATCAAAAAACCCCCAAACAACTAAATAGGATCCATAGCCAGTGCAGAACCCAATGTGAGGTTGAACTCACTCACATTTGTGAGATTGAAACCTGAACCTAGATCAAGAGTCAGATGCTTAACCAACTGAACCACCCAGGTGCCTCTCATATTTCTATTTTTAAATTCTGAGGAAACCCCACTCTATTTTGCACAGTGGTTGCACCAGCTTGCATTCCCGCCAATGGTGCACGAGAGTTTCTTTTTCTGCATATCCCTATCAACATTTGTTACTTAAAATTTTTTTAAATTTTGGCCCTCTGACAGGTATAAGATGATATCTCATTGTGGTTTTAATTTGCATTTACCTGATTATTAGTGATGTTGAACATCTTTTCATGTGTCTGCTGGCCATCTGTATGTCTTCTTCAGAAAAATGTCTTTTTGGATCCTCTGTCCATTTTTAAATTAGGTTATTTGGGGGTTTTTGGTGTTTAGTTGTAAAAGTTATTTATATATTTTGGATATTAACCCCTTATTGGATTTTAGATTCGCAAATGTCTTCTCTCATTCAGTAGGTTGCTTTTTCATTTTGTTGATATTTCCATTGCTGTACAAAATATTTTTATTTTGTTGTAGTCCCAATAGTTTAATTTTGCTTTTGTTTTTCTTGCCTGAAGAGTCAGAGCTAGAAAAATGTTTCTGTCACATTTCATTCAGGAAATGACTACCTAGGTTTTCTTCTAGGATTTTTATGGTTTCAGGTTTAACATTCAGGTCTTTAATCTATTCAGAGTTTATTTTTAGGTATGGTGTGAGAAAGTGATCAAGTTTCATTCTTTTGCCTGTAATTATGCAGTTTTCCTAACACCATTTGTTGAAGAGACCATATTTTCCCCCATTGTATATCCTTGCCTCTTTTGTCATGGGTTAATTGACTATAAAAGTGTGGGTTAATTTTTGGGCATTCTATTCTGTTTCATTGATTTATGCATTTATTTTTGTGCCAGTACTATACTATTTTGATCACTGTAGTTTTGTAGTATAATTTGAAATCTGGGATTGTGATACTTAAAGCTTTGTTCTTCTTTCTCAAGGTTGCTTTGGCTTTTCAGGGTCTTTTGTGGTTCCATACATAGTTTTAAATCTGTGAAAAATGCTGTTGGTATTTTGATAGGGATTGCATTAAATATTTAGTTTACTTCCGAAAAGTGTGGGCATTTGAACAATGTTGGTTTTCCCGATCAATGAGCACAGAATGTCTTTATATTTGTTTGTGTCATTTTCTATTTCTCTCATCATTGTTTTATAGTTATCAGAGTACAGGTCTTTCATTCTTTGGTTCAGTTGATTCCTGGATAACTTTATTTTTTTTGGTGAAACTGTAAGTGGGATTGTTTTCTTGATTTCTCTTTCTGCTATTTCATTATTAGTGTATAGAAATGCAACACACTTCTGCATATTAATTCTGTATCCTATAACTTTATTAAATTAATGTATTCTTTTTTGCTAGTAAAAGTCATATCAAATTTAATTTATTAATATCCATTATAATATCTTCAAAAATATTAAATCACAATAAGTCCCAGGGCCATGTTTTATAATGTAGTTATGAATGTCCATTGATTCATTCTTTCAATTTGCTTAAACAATATCTATTAATTAATAGATATACATATCTGTGACCAAATCAGACATGATTTGCTCCCCTTTAGATTACACTTTAAAGCAGAACATGGATAGTAAACAAGCAACAACAAACAAATAAGTAGAGCAAATAAGTAGAAATTATGATATCAGTCACTATGCAAATGAAAATAAGTTGATTTCTGTAGGTCTGAGTAAAAGATTCTCAGTGGGGATAATTATGGGCTTGGATCTATGTTCTGATGTTTGGGGCTTGGGCTTATTCAGTGCGGATGAAAGAAAAACTGCCACCAAAATAGAACATAATGCTTTTTACATAGAGAATACTGTCCTTGTTCAGAAGCACTCTAATGTACTTTATGAAATAAATCACCTTTTCTGGTTATAATAGAGATAAGAACAATTATTATTTCTCATTAATGATGCAGTGTTCATTTTACAGTATTTTTACCCTGCTTAAAATGCTTTATGATTGTAATTTTTTGTCTCCAAATAAAGTTAATTCTATTTATTTTGATAATTCTGTATAATTCCTTCAAATAAGTGGAGACATAAAATTAACTCATTTTCCACACCTTTCATGGATTAAAAGTAGGCTGGGAATCACTGGCATAAAATTGTATGTTTCAAATACACTGTGAAATACATTCTTCAGTTTAGCTTGTCACTGTCTTTCTTGCTTGTTGTTTTTTGTTTTTGTTTTTGTTTTTTTTCAGTGTTCCAAGATTCATTGTTTACGCCCCACACCCAGTGCTCCATACAATATGTGCCCTCAGTACCCACCACCTAGGCTCTCCCATCTCCCCACCCCCTCCCCTCAGAGACCCTCAGTTTGTTTCTGAGTCCAGTCTCTCATGTGTCATTTACCTCCCTGAATTACCCTACTTCCCATTTCCTTTCCTTTCCCTACCATCCTCTATATTACCCCTTATGCACCACAAGTAAGTGAAACCATGTGATACTTTACTTTCTCTGCTTGGCTTATTTCACTCAGCATAATCTCTTTCAATCCAGTCCAAATTGCTACAAAAGTTGGATATTCATCCTTTCTGATGGAGGTGCAGTATTCCATTGTATATATGTACCACATTTTCTAATAGTCTTTTGGTGGAGTAGTTTCTAAGGTTTTCTTTATATAGTATCACTGCATATGTAAATAATGAAAATTTTTACTTCTTCCTTATCAATTTGGATGCCTTCTGTTTCTTTTTTCTTGTCTGATTGCTGTGGCTAGAACTTCTAGTACTATTGAATAAAAGTGGTGAAAGTAGACACCTTGTCTTGTTCCTGATCTTGGAGAAAAAGTGCTCTGTATTTCACCATTGATTTTTGATTTTTTTTTTTTTTTTAAGAAAAAGCTCTTTGTCCACTTTAAACATCACAGTTTTTTTTCATGTGTTTTTTCTGTTTTTCACCATTGAATATAATGTTAGCTGTGGATTTTTCTGTGATGGCCTTTATTATGTTGAGGTATGTTCCTGCTAAACCTACTTTGTTGAGAGTTTTTATCATGAATGGATATTATACTTTGTTAAATGCTTTTTCTGCATCTATTACCATAATCCTGTGGTATTTATGCTTTCTCTTATATCACCTTGATTGATTTGCAAATATTGAACCACCCTTGCATCCCTGGAGTAAATCCCACTTGATTGTGGTGAATGATTTTTAAAAAATTAACTTATAACGTATTATTTGTTTCAGGGGTACAGGTCTGTTATTCATCAGTCTTATATAATACACAGTACTCATTACAAAACATATCCTCCCCAATGTCCATCACCCAGTTACCCCATCCCCCCAACTACCCTCTTCAGCAACCCTCAGTTTGTTTCCTGTGATTTAAGAGTCTCTTGCGCTTGGCTCTCTCTCTGGTTTCATCTTATTTCATTTTTTCCCTCTTTTCCCCTATGATCCTCTGCCTTGTTGCTTTAAATTCTACATATCAGTGAGATCATATGATTGTTTTTGTCTGATTGACTTATTTCACTTAGGATAATATCCTCTAGTTCCATCCATGTTGTTGTAAACGGCAAGATTTTATTTTTGATGGCTGCATAATATTTCAGTGTGTGTTTGTGTGAGTGTGTGTGTGTGCACGCATGTGCACATGTGCATACATACCCCAACTTCTATGTCCATTCATCTGTCAATGGACATCTGGGCTCTTTCCATAATTTGGCTATTATGGACATTGTTGCCATAAACAATGGGGTGCAGGTGCCCCTTTGAATCATTACATTTACATCTTTGGGGTAAATACCCAGTATTGCAATTGCTGGGTTGTAGGGTAGCCCTATTTTCAACTTTTTTTTTTAAAGATTTTATTTATTTATTTGACAGAGAGAAGCACAGCGAGAGAGGGAACACAAGTGAGAGAGGGAGAAGCAGGCCTCCTGCCGAGCAGGGAGCCCAGTGTGGGGCTCGATCCCAGGTCTCTGGGATCATGACCTGAGCCAAAGGCAGTTGCTTAACCAACTGAGCCACCCAGGTACCCCTATTTTCAACTTTTTGAGAAATCTCCATACTGTTTTCCAGAGTGGGTGCACCAGCTTGCATTTCCACCAACAGTGTAGGAGGGTTCCCCTTTCCCTGCATCCTTGCCAACATCTGTCATTTCCTGACTTGTTAATTTCAGCTATTCTGACTGGTGTGAAGTCGTAACTCATTGTGCTTTCGATTTGTATTTCCCTGATGCTGAGTGATGTTGAATATTTTCTCATATGTCTGTTGGCCATTTGGATGTCTTCCTTGTAGAAATGTGTTTGTGTCTTCTGCCCATTTCTTGGTTGGATTATTTGTTCTTTATAGATTTTGGTGTTGAGTTTGATAAGTTCTTTATAGATTTTGGATACTGGCCCTTTATCTGATATGTCATTTGCAAATATCTTCTCCTGTTCTGTTGGTTGTTTTTTGGTTTTGTTGACTGATTTCTTTGCTGTGCCAAAGCTTCTTATCTTGTAGTTTATTATAAACTACTTATCCAGTAGTTTATTTTTGTTTTTGCTTCCCTTGCCTTTGAAGATGCATCTACCAAGAAGTTGCTGCAGCCAAGGTCAAAGAGGTTGCTGCCAGTCTTCTCCTCTAGGTTTTTGATGGATTTCAGTCTCATATTGAGGTCTTTCATCCATTTTGAGTCCATTTTTGTGTACAGTATAAGGAAGTGGTCCAGTTTCATTCTTCTGCAGGTGGCTGTCGAATTTTCCCAACACCATTTGTTGAGAGACTGTCTTTTTTTCCATTGTATATTCTTTCCTGCTTTGTCAAATATTAGTTGACCATAGAGTTGAGGGTCCATTTCTGAGTTCTCTTGTGAATGATTTTTTAAATGTATTGTTGGATTTGGTTCGGTAATATATTTTTTTGAGGATTTCTGCACCTATGTTCATCAGAGATATTGGCCTGTAGTTTTCTTCTTTTGTAGTATCTTCCTCTGGTTGTGTTATCAGAATAATGCTGGTCTTGTAGAGTGAATTTGGAAGCTTTTCTTCCTCTTTTACTTTTTTGGAATAGTTTGAGAAGAATAGGTATTACCTTTTCTTTACATGTTTGGCAGAGGGGTTCCTGGGTGGCTCAGTCTGAAATTTCTTGATTTCAGCTCATGCCACAATTTCAGGGTTGGAAGACTGAGACCCACATTAGGGTCTGCTTTGGGCATGGAGTCTGCTTAAGATTCTCTCTCTCCCTCTGCCACTACCCCTTCTCTCTTTCTCTCTCTTTCTCTCAAAAAAAATGTTTGGTAGAATTCACCTGTGAAACCATCTGGTCCTGTATACTTTTGTTTGTTGGGAGTTTTTAAATTACTAACTGAGTAGGATTAAAAAAGATTTTTATTACTAATTGCTAGTAATTGGTCTTTTCAAACTTTCTATTTTTTTCTTGGTTTGCTTTGGAAGGTTATATGCTTCTAGAGATTTATCCATTTCTTATAGATTGTCCAATTTGGCATATAATTTTTCATAATATTTTCTTATAATCATTTGCATTTATGTGGTGTCAGTTGTTATTTCTCCTCTTTCATTTCTGATTATTCGAGTCTTCTCTCTTTTCTTCTTGATGAATCTGGCTAAATATTTATCAGTTTTGTTTATCTTTTCAAAGACTCATTCCTGGTTTCATTGATCTGTTCTATTGTTTTTTTAGTCTCTTATTTATTTCTGCTCTAATCTTTATTATTTCCTTCCTTCTACTGGCTTTGGGCTTGCTTTGTTCTTTTTTTTTTTTTAAGCTCCTTTATGTGTAAGGTTAGGTTGTTTATTTGAGATTTTTCTTACTTCTTGAGGGAGGCCTGTATTATCATACACCTCCCTTATAGCAGCTTTTGTTCATCTCGGATTTTGCATCATTGTATTTTCATTTTCGTTTGTCTTCATATTTTCTTTTCTTTCCTTTTTGATTTCTTGGTTGACCCTTTCATTGCTTAGTAGCATGTTATTTAACCTCCAGGTATTTATGCTCTTTCCAGACTTTTTTTTGGTGATTGATTTCTAGTTTCACATTGCTGTGGTCAGAAAGATTTGATATGATTTCAGTGTTTTTGAATTTATTGATACTTGTTTTCTGGCCTAACATGTGATATACTTTGGAGAATGTTCTCTGTACACTTGAAAAGAATGTATATTTTGGTATTTTTGGATGGAATGTTCTGAATATATCTGCTAGTTCCATCTGGTCCAGTGTATCATTCAAAAGCAATATTTCCTTGTTGATTTTCTGTCTAGATGATCTATCCATTGCTGTAAATGGGGTGCTAAAGTCCTCTACTATTATTGCATTACAGTCAGTTTCTTCCTTTATGTCTGGAAGTAGTTGCTTTATGTATTTAAGTACTCCCACTTTGGGTGCATAAATACTTACAATTTGTTATATTCTTTTATTAGATTATATATTTCTGTCATTCTGTAGTGTTCTTTGTCTCTTATTGCAGTCTTTGTTTTAAAGTCCATTTCGATATATTTTGATATAAATATTGCTACCACAGCTTTCTTTTCACTTCCATTTGCATGATACATGTTTTTCCATCCCTTTACTTTCAGTCCATATGTGTGTTTTGTCTGAAGTATGTTTCTTGTAGGTAGCAGATAGATGGGTTTTGCATTTTAATTCATTCACTTACTCTATGTCTTTTGATTGGGGCATTTATTTAATTTACATTCAAAGTAATTATTGATAGGTGTGTATTACTGCCACTTTATTATTTGTTTTATGGTAGTTTTTGTAGTTCTTCTCTGTTTCTTCTTTTGTTTGCTTCTTGTGTGGTTTCATAGCTTTCTTTAGTTATATGCTTGATTCCTTTCTCTTTCTTTTTTGTGTATCTTTTATAGGTTTTTGATTAATGGTTGCTATTAGGTTCATATGTAGCATGCATATAGAAGTCTATATTAAGTTGATGGTCACTTAAGTTTAAATCCATTCTGAAAGCCTTAAATTTTAACATTCCCTACATTTTATGTATATGATGTCATACTTTATATTCTTTTATTGTGTGAATCCCTTGACTGATTTCTACAGATAGAATTGATTTTACTGCTTTTCTGCTTTAAGTTCTCTACTAGTTATTTGGGGATGTCTTAATTTCTCCTTCACTTTTGAAGTACAGTTTTGCTGGACATAGGATTCTTGGTTGGTAGTTGTTTTATTTCTTTTTCCTTTTTTGGAGCCTTCTGGCCTTAAATATTCTGAGAGAAATCTATTGATAATCTTATTGATGATCTGTTGTATGTGATATATCACTTTTCTTGTTGTTTTCAAGATTTTTCTCTTTGTCATTGTCTTTTGAAAGTTTTATCATAAAGTGTCTTCATATTTGTCTCTGAGTTCATCCTTCTTGTGGTTTGTTGAGCTTTGATTTTTATGTTCATGTCTTTTATCAAATTTCAGAAGTTTTTAGCCACTATTTCTTCAAATATTTGCTCTGTTCTTTTCTTCTTCTGGGGTTTCTACTATGCATATGTTGGTTCACTTGATGGTGTCCCACAGGTTACTTAAGCTGTTTATTTTTCTTCAATCCTTTTCATTTTGTTCCTCAGACTCAATGATTCCCACTGCCCTGTCTCCCAATTTGCTGATTCTTTTTCTGAATGCTAAAGTCTGCTTTAAATCCTTCTAGTGAATTTTTAATTTTAGTTATTATAATTTTTACCTCCATAATTACTTTTTTTTAAACAAAAGATTTATTTGAGAGACAGAGATTGAATGAGAGAGAAAGGGGGAGGGGCAAAGGGAGAGAGAAAAGTAGACTCCTGACTGAGTGGGGAGCCCAACATCGTGCTCAATCCCAGGACCCTGGGATCATGACCTTATCTTCCCAGGTACCCTCAGGTTACCTTTTGGTTTCTTTTTATGCTTTCTTTTCTTTATTGATTTTTCTACAGCATTTTTTGTTTTACTTCTTCCATATTATCTGTTAGTTCTTTGAGCTTCTTTAAGATAGTTGTTTTAGAGTCTTTAGTAAATTTGCCAATGTGTTTTTCAGGGACAGTTTCTGTTGATGTCTGTGTGTGTGCACGCATGTGCTATTCTTTCCTTTTTCTTTGTATGTTTTGTAATTTTTTGTTGTTTTTGAATATTGGATGTTTGAATCTGAAAATCTTGTTAACTCTGCAGATTATATTCTCTTCCTTTCATAGGGTTTGCTGTTTTTGGTTTTTGGTTTTATTCATTGCTTTTAAGAAAATGCCTTACACTGTCTCTGTGCCAAGCATAATTCTGAGGTGTAAACTTAGGGTCATCTCAGGTCTTTTCTAGGTCTGCACCTTTCCCTGGTGTGTATGGTCACTTTCTAATTTTCTTTATATATCCAGTTGCTTTTATTTTTTATTTTATTTATTTATTTTTAAAAAGATTTTATTTATTTGACAGAGAGAAACACAACCAGAGGGAACACAAGTAGAGGGAGTGATAGAGGGAGAAGCAGGCCTCCCGCCCAGCAGGAAGCCCAATGTGGGGCTCCATCCCGGGTCTCTGGGATCATGACCTGAGCCGAAGGCAGTCGCTTAACCAACTGAGCCACCCAGGTGCCCCTCCAGTTGCTTTTAAATATTCTTGTCTTTAATGTCTGGATCCTGAATGGGAAAAAAGAAAACTATGAAGAGAGAGAAAAAATGATCAGCCCTTTAAATCTTCTAGAAATCATTTTAGTCAGCGGGGCTTAACACATGGGCAGAAATACAATAACAATGGCTACCCACCTCCTCATCTGCATCTCTGATTAGAAGAAGCAATCAGTATTGAGAGCACAGATTCCTGATATTAGCTGAACATTATTGCCCATCTTGGTTTCTGTAAGCTGTATGCAGATTGCTCTAGAAACACATGCATGGCTGCTTCTATGGAGCTACAAGTGGGGGATGGAAAGTGCAACTGTGCTAAGAGATAAAAGTGACCAAAATTAACCATGATTGACTGCACGCCTTCCTTTGGAAGTTGTAGGCCTTCAATTGACTCCAAAGTCCCAAATAGTTATATCAGGCAGATTTTGCTAGTGCAATTATTGTCTAGGTCAAGAGACAGATTCCTGGTGCTTCTTACTCTACCACCTCCTTAGAATCCTCTTCCAAGTCCCAGGATTTCACATTTGGAAGTCATATCTTGTATAGTTAAAAGGAAAAAACAAGATAGAAAGTTATATGTGGGGGCGCCTGGGTGGCTCAGTTGGTTAAGCAACTGCCTTCAGCTCAGGTCATGATCCTGGAGACCCAGGATCGAGCCCCACATTGGGCTCCCTGCTCGGCGGGAAGCCTGCTTCTCCCTCTCTCACTCCCCCTGCTTGTGTTTCCTCTCTGGCTGTGTTTCTCTCTGTCAAATAAATAAAATCTTAAAAAAAAAAAAAAACAAAAACAAAACGAAAGTTAATATGTGCAGTATGAACACATCTAGGTCAGACAACCGCAGTACAAACTAAACACACAGGAAAGGGAGTGAAAATAAATGTAAATGTGGTAGTCATCTTTGGTTTAAAGAGAAATTTCTTTTTCCTCTACTTTTTCTGTATTTTCCATAATGAAAAATGAAACAGAATGCCTTTACATAATAAAGAGTACATGGATGCAATGCCATAAAACTGTTCCTGGGCACTTGGTTCATCTAAAACATGTGCATAGGTTTTCCATAGTGAGCAAGCTACATTGTCTTTAACTGCAGGCTGGCACAGAGTAAGTGCTCAGTAAATATTTGTTGAATGAATGAATGATTACATGTATGTGTATGTGTAGGTATGACTTGGCTCACAAATAACCAAAAACCTAGTATAGGTGAGAAGTTTTTAATGGAGTGTTACTGAAACTAAAAAGCCTAGCATCAGTTGTTACTGGCCTCGGAGCATCCTTATAGGAGGAAGGTCTACACTGGGGAGAGATAGTTCCCTCTTTCAGTAAGCTGGAAGAACCCTATGTACTGTTACTTTATCTTCCTGATACCCAGAAATTGCCTTGACTAGAAAAGTTCCTGTCCTTATGGATCTTCCCGGATGGGAACTGTGGAAAAAAATTGCCAGACATATTTACTTTCTGAAAATCTCACCAGACAAGTTAAATGATTGAAAAAGGTCATCTGGCAATATCTTGGCTAGGCCAGAAAATAACCCAACATCTTACATTCCTTTTAAAAGAGATTAGTAATTTTAGTTTGCTCTTTTACTTTGCTTTTTGGAGAATGGGCTAGGAATCAGTTTGAGGAGGAGAGAAAGAGTCATAGCCATTTGTCCACTTCATTTTGAAAGTCTAAAAAAATGAGGTGGTAAAATATTAAAAAAGAAGCAACTGAATTATCTCTGTTGTGACACCTAACTGGTACTTGTAATGGAAATGAGAAATGAGGAGAAATTACTGGGCTTGCAGAGAGTGCAATTTTTCAATATTATTAAGGTATTGGATTTTCTGAGTTACTGTAGTTACCTGATGCTATGACTTTAAAAGGCTTTTGTGAGTTTTGGAGAAAAGAAAAAATATGTATTTTATATATAGCTTTGATCATATCTCATCTCCCTCAGTATCTTTTCTGATGACCAGGCTAGCATCCTTTTAGAAGGGTTAAAGGGAAAATATTGAAAACACATTCTTAAGAAGGCCTCCATCTCAGTTTTACCAACATCTGAGTCTTCTAGTGATGTAAGATGTGGCTCACAAAATATCCACAAGCATTTGTTTAGTGTCTAGATTATACATTTGCCATGAGCAGGGACCTTGTTTATCTTGTTCCCTGTGTCTCAGCCCCTCTAACAGGGCCAGTGACCACCACATTGGGGATTCCCAGTGTTTGTTTACTGAATATCTTTTTTTTTCTATATCTGTGGTTCTGAGTATCCAAGAGCACTCAAGTCTCCATCATAAGGTAAACAGATGGTGACTTCCATTGTCTCCTAAAACCAGTGACCTTGCTTCTAAGTGATGTGCTTTATTGTGATGGGACTTAACAAAGGAGTTTGGATGGGTTAGGTCAATAGGAAGAAAGGATAGAGGTCATCAGCTTTGTCTGAGGAGGTCCCAAAAGTGGCATTTGGGGTGGAAGTCAGGGTGGTAATGGTAGTCACTTATCCTTATGGCAGGTAAGTATGAGACATTTCCATTCCAGTGGTAGCATTGAGTTAGAAACCAGTGCAGCCACTTAGGTATGGAAGATGAGAACTGGAAATCAGAAATATGGTGGTTCTGATAAATTTCACTGATTGTTTTTAGTGGAAAAGCCCTGTGTGCTCTGGATGCCAATGTGGGGACATTTTACTGGCACTGTGTGGCTTCTGTGCCCAGGCTAGCCAGAATGGGCATCTGTGTTACTATTCTGGAAGGAGGCCTGTCTTCTGCCCTCTCCATTTTCAGATTTCCCCGGGCATATAGCACTTAACAGATGGGAAAATAAATATTCTTCTACCTTGGGGAGAATGGAACTCCACTAGCAAATTCTATTCCTCATCCAAGCTTGAGATGCATGCCTTTTAGTATTATCTGAACAGTAGCCTTTGGAAGGAGTTCACCTTCCTTGTGACTTTGATAACAGGGATCTTCAGAGATTTTGTTTAGAAGAGACAGAGAAGTGTTCCCCCACTGTGGAGTCTTAGTCCTTAGCCCTATTCCTTGCACTGACTTCTGGTAATTCTTGTTGGACAATGTATGCTTGGGACAAAGATTCCTAGAAACCAGAGCATCCTTGAAGTTGGCCAGAACTAATGTGTGGGATACAAGGACTTTGTACTGGTCTAAACAGGTGCCTGGAACCTCAGGTGCCTCAAACCACCTGGAAGCAGAACCCTGGAAAGGGTGCTATTCTTAGGTATCCAGAATCAATGAGCTGGTGCTCCCACATGTATGGCCCTAAGTAGGACTCTAAGTATTCTCCCATGTGAGGATTGACTTGTCCCTTACTCCTATCTAAACTCAAGAACTCCTACCTACCAGTATGATTACTTGAAATTTGTTGTCATTGGTACACTGCAAAGCCAGTAAGGTCCTTGAACCCTTACTTCAAGGGGACTTATTTCACTTGGTCTCTTGGCCCCGTTGTCAGTTTGGAACACTTGGTTGGGATGATTGTATCAACATCATCTTGAAGATTTTAATAATGACAGATTTCTGGGTCTTTCCTCGGAGATTATAATTCTGTGTAAGAAGGTGGAAGTTCTGGAATTTATATTTTTAGAAAAGATTCTGATGTGAAACCAGTGTGTCTATGCACCTCTTTTGGTACTTGGCTATTTGCCTGGTGAAGGCTGGAGTCAGGTGTTCTCAGCCCTGTTGCTGTGTTGGTGAGGAACCAGGAACTTCAAAACCCTCCAACGGTTTGACAAGAACTTCTACGTGGGTCATGATCGTCTTCAAGGAATCTCCATATTTCTTTTCCCCTGGACACCATCCTTATCTTGTTGAGCTCTTCAAGGGCAGCTCCAGGGAGAAGCTCTCTCAGACCCATCTAACTGCTCTCAAGAAAAGAAAAGTTCTGTATAAGAAAGACAGTTTTTGATTTCTTTATTCCTCTCATCAAAATCTGCCTGTCCACTACCACATCCTCTCAGCATCATGGACCTGTTGTACTTCCTTCTCATGACCTTTGTGCATACTAGTGTTTCCCTTTGAGGGGCAAAGAGTTGGGAAATGTGAGTGTAAAAATTTAAAATCATGCCTTTCAAGCATCTTTTTTTGTGATCCCACAGGAAGAAATGCATTTTATATAGTGATTCATTACAAACATACATACCTAAAAAAGTTATGTATAACACTATTAACTCTCACTATATGCATATACTCCATTATCTATATTTTTCTGGTTAATTAAAATGAAGTAAACTGGCTTAGACCTGCAGAGTTATTTTTATCACCCCACGAAGGGGGCCCAACCCATTAAGAAAAAAGAGAGAGAGAGAGAGAGAAAGAAAACAAAACTGCCATAAGGATTTTAAGATTAATCTATGCCTAAAATGAGGGGGTAGAGAGCATGAGCGATAAAAATTCCAACTTTTTTTTCTTAAAGCTTTTATTTATTTATTTGACAGGGAGAAACACAGCCAGAGAGGGAACACAAGCAGTGGTAGTGAGAGAGGGAGAAGCAGGCTTCCCACCAAGCAGGGAGCCTGATGAGGGCTTGATCCGGGACTCCAGGACCATGACCTGAGCGGAAGGCAGACGCTTAATGACTGAGCCACCCAGGCACCCCAAAATTCAGACTTTTAACAGATTGTTGGCCTGGTGATCTGTTCTTCAAGACATAGAACAATTATGCTGATTCAGTACTTATTTTTTATAACATATAGGCAATGCATAATGCAGTATATCTGGGAACTGCTGGCATGCTAGCCATGACTGGGATCTGTGGCCAAATACTTTTTTGTGGATTCTCTTAAAAAGGCTATAAAGAAAGAAGAACATGCCAGGCTGCAGGCCATGAACCATCAAAGACATGTAATTTTCAACAAGAAAAGGTTGAGAAATCTTTGTTAAGAATCCCTATTGATTTCAGGGGTGGCTGGGTGGCTCAGTTGGTAAAGCGGCTGCCTCAGGTTAGGTCATGATCCCAGAGTCCCAGGATCAAGCACTGCATCAGGCTTCCTGCTCCTCAGGGAGTCTGTTTCTCCCTCTCCCTCTGCCTGTTGCTCCCCCTGCTTGTGGTCTCTTTCTCTCCTTTTTTCTCTCTCTGTCAAATAAATAAGTAAAATCTTAAAAAAAAAAAAAGAATCCATATTGATTTCAAAGACCATCCCAATGGACTATATTCTGATATAATAGATTCCTTTTAATAATGGTTCAAATGTAAGTAGGAGTAAATGCTAATAGTTAAGATCCCAGGCTCAGGAGTCTGGTAAACTTTGATTTGGTTCTTGGTTCTGCCACTTAGCTTTGTGTTCTGGGCAAGTTATTTATCCTCTCTGAGTTTCAGTTACCTCATCAGTAAAATGGGGAGAAAGGTAGAATTGACCTACCAGTAGGGATATAATGAGGATTAAATAACCGGACATAAAATGTTCAGCAGAGTGCATTACACATCAATGATCATAACCTAATGGTGTATTTGCATCACATCAAATGCCAGATGTTGAATTGGATAGAGGATTTATTTTTACCTTTATTAGAATGTGTGGACCTCAGTTTGAGAATGTGTAGATAGGGACCTTGTCTAAACTATTAGTATTATGCCACAATATTCTTGAGCAATTGGTTAGGCAGGATAGAGTGGCCAGGAAGATGTGTCTGGGCTTCTCACGCTCAGTCTGTCAGTCCTGTGTTCAAAGATAGGGGGCTGTCTTGCGGCATCCCTATCCATTTATAATTTTTTTTTTTTTAAGTAGGCTCCATGCCCCACATGTTGCCTGATTCAGGGCTCAAACTCACAACCCTGAGATCAAGACCTGAGCTGAGATCAAGAGTTGGGTGCTTAACTGAATGAGCCCCCCAGATGCCCCAATATCACAGTCACCTCTTTTTTCATAGAGTTAAACTTTGCTATCCATTTGGTGCAGTTGAATCAAGCTGGATAGAGCAGGGGTCTAAGTAATATAGGGCCTTGAGGATAGACCGGCTGCACCAGTGTCTCCACATTAATCAAGCAATGAGGACATTTTCTCCCCAGGAACTTAACAAGAATTCTACTCAACAAACAGGTAGGGGGCATCAGTAGTTATTACAGTAATAAAATCAGCTAACATATCATTAGCAATACTTTGTGTTCTAGAAATCTTTACACAACAACCCATGGAGTATGTACCATTATTATCTCCACTTTGAAGGTGAGGAAGCTTTCATGAAGGGCTTCATGAAGAGCAAAGTAATTTCTCCAAGGCCACACAGCAAATCAGTGAAAGCACAGGGCTGCATTCTGTGAGAGCACACAGCAACAGCCTTTTGAACATCTATTTGGGCTGGTTTGGGCTTTGGCTGTTTCTCATGAAGCTTCTAGTGAACGGAGGGTAGGACCTAGCAGTTCATAAGGATTCAGCAAAATAATTGTTTTTTAAAGGGAGGGTAGTGACGCTTTGACCTTTGCAGTTGCGAGACAATTGCATCACTGAGTCTGTGCCTACCAGACGAACAAGCAGGTGTCTCAAACAAATAGCACTCCTGACTTAGCTCTTGCCGGACAGGGAGAAGAGCTAAGAGTGAAGGTGGTGTAGCACAAGGTTAGCAGGCTGTGAGGACCCTCAGGGATTCCTGTTGGTGTTTGCTGGGTAACTGTTGAGTGGGCTGACTCAGAAATGTCGTAAATAAGGAAGTAGCCTCTCATGGCCTCTCCATTCCTTAGACTTTTCTATTTATTGCTAGTGACTCTGCATTATTTAGTACCTCATAAGGTTCAGGCTTCTCTAGAGAGAATCCAAATACCTTGCTGTCTGCACTGCATCTAGGAGCTTCCCTTTTCCAAGCATTGTGGTCAGGAAACCTCTGCATGCAAGGTAAAATATAGTGACTGAATTTGTAAAATGAACTCCTACTGCTTTATTCCCCAAGTTTACAGCACATCACCCTTGAAGCACAGAAAGACTAAACAAATTTAGTTTCTGAAGCTTGGGTTTAAAGAATTCGCCTGCAGAAGAGAAATACACAGGAAAGTGCTCATGGCTAGGGGCCCCTCTCCACCTTCTCCTGGCCACCAGGTAGGGTTTCCAGCTGACCGACACCCTTTGAGGCCTACGGTGGAACACTGCTGCTCGCTTACTCCTACTGGAGAGAAGCCAGCTGGTGGGAGAGAGGGTATGTGTGGGGAGCAGCCTCCCCGTCCCCCACAGTCCTGCTGTGCCTACCTCTCTCTACCACGCCTGTAACTGGGCCTCCTCAGTTCCCAGCTTGGCTTGGCAGTACTGCTCTGGGCACCAGTCTCCAAGAAGTCGCTCTGCCTCCCGAGCAAGTGGGGCACCCGAAAGGGCAGTGCTGAAGAAGTCTCAGTAACACAGACCAGCCCGGAGAGAGTGCTGCTCCATGGTTTTTGGGCGGGCAGACCTGGAATGAGTTGGCAGGCTTTATTCCAGTCTTGAGGGACAGGTACCCACATCAGGAAACCACCATCCTAACTGGCCCCTTTTTTGGCAGTCTGAACTGAGAGGCTAAGAAGGGAAAAGGAGAATGTAGAATTCCACCCCATCTTAAGGGCAGGCATGTGGTTTCTGGGGACTGGAGGTGGGCAGGCCAGAAGGGCCAGGTGGGGAAGGGGACAGGCACAAGTCATTGTGTAGTATGCAAGCTGTCTGCTGGGCCAGCTCTGTCCTCACGGACGTTCCTCCTACACTTCTTTCCACCCTCAGGAGGGTCACCCACATGTGACACAGAATGGATGAAGGAAAATATTTTCTTTCTCCAGCAGTAATTTTCTTCCATGACACCGGTTAAGGACCTTCCCCTCTCCCTCTCTCCACCCCTCTCTCTGGCTGTTGCCAGGAAGGAAAATCCTAGTACACACCTGGAATCATAGACCAGACGAAAACACTAAAGCCAGTCACCCGACTATGCACACGTTCTCCAGCTTCCCAGGGAAGCCACACTAAGTGGTCTCTCCTGGACGTACCTGTGACTGTGTGTGGGAGGGCACGCCTCCTTGTCCCCCACCTGCACCTACATCCCACAGTGGCTTCTTCGTGTTATCTCCTTCTGCCCTTGGCCTGCCCACCACCACTCGTCCTGTTAGTGCAGCAGGATTGTGAAAGGGCGGAGGCGTTCTGAAAATAAGTCTGAGCCCAAAGTGACGAAGGGGGAAGAGAAGCTTGCTGAATATTGGATTAAGACTGGCTCCAAGAATATTGATATTCCCATAACAAAGCCGTTAGCTTGCCCACTACTTTAGGTCCCCATGAATATTTCATTGGCTGATTTAAGCTCTGAGATTTTAAAACACACACAGATACAGACAAAGCACCTTTTTGGCGACAGGGCCGTCATGCCATCGTCCTGTGCTTGGGGCTCAGATGCAGCTCTGGGACAGTGCCACATGGCATCTGTGAGACAGAGACATCTGTCCACCTAACAGGCATCTCTCTAAATTTATATCTAACTAGGGACATCTCCTGGTATGGTCAGGGCAAGGTTTCTGGAAGACAAACAGTGGTTTAATACACATTTGTGACTCACTGAGGAAGCTGACTTCCTCAGCTACTGGTAGCTGAGAGGGGCCACTTGTCAAATTAACTTATTGCCTACAGTTGAGTTAATGATGGGAGTAAATAAGTTACAGCATTTGGGGGTAAAGGAAAAATTGAGGCTGTGATTTATATTGCTCTTACCCCGGACAAAAATGGATGTTCATAAAAGGATATATTTCAGGGGGCACCTGGGTGGGTGGCTCAGTCGTTAACCATCTACCTTTGGCTCAGGTCATGATCCCAGAGTCCGGGGATCGAGCCCCACATCGGGCTCCCTGCTCGGTAGGAAGCCTGCTTCTCCCTCAAAATAAAATCTTAAAAAGGGATAGATTTCTTAAAAAAAGGCATATTTTCAATTTATTTCAAAATAAAGAGTTTTTACTAGTTACTTGGCCAAAATGTGTCACTACTATGATACTTTGAAATTCTTTCTTCATTCTAAGAAACTCTCATGCTGTAGGGGAGAAAGGATAGCCATTCAACACAATTTAGAAAAATCTTTCAATCATACTGAAATCTACTAATCCAAACCCTTTCACTCCTAAAGCTGAATAATGGCAGTCAATGCTACATTCATTACAAGGGAGTTTGATAGAATGAAAAGCATTGTTGTTTAGAATGAGAAGACCTGGTATAGAGATTTAGTTTGGCCACAGAGACTTTGGGCAAGACCCTTGACCCATCAGTTGTTTTCTATACTATAATCACTGATTAAATGTTATTATTTTGCTCATGACTTCTTTTGGTTGTAAGTGAAGAAACTTAAAATCCAGTTGTCATGAGTGGGAAAAAAAAAAAGGGAGTGTATCACCTCGAGGAATTAAAAAGTGCAGGGGTGTGTTCAGTCTAAAATGATCCAAGGGCTCAGATGAATGGTATGAAAATTGGTTTTTCTTGGCTCTGTCTTCTCTGTGTTGGACCCATTTTCAGGTAGGCTGTATGGTTTGTGTGGTAAGATCACAGCATTTCTGGATTTATCATGTCTTTTTGGCTTCATGTTCAGTAGGAAAAGGATTCCTATTTCCTGGAAGCTCAGGTCTTGTTGTGTCTTGGGTATAAATCTCATTGAACCAACTTGGGTTGTGTATTTATCCCTGAACCAATCGCAGTAACCAAGGGGTTCGGTACTCTGGCCAAGCTTAGATCATGTGCAGAGCTCTGAAGTTAAGCCTACTCAAACCATACATGATAAGAGAGGAGAATGGACGGTTTCCCAGGGAAAATCAGGGCACTGGTATTGTATCATGTTTGGGGGAAGGTGCGGAAAGGTAAAACTTACATATACTATTTTCAAGGTTACCAAGTGTCCTCCATGTTGTTGAATCCCACAGTCAATTTCCATCCTCCTCTTACATGATAAGAAGCATCATTTGGCCTGGTCAAGATCATTCCTGCTTTATTTTTTTTTAAGAGTTTATTTATTTATTTGATAGAGAGAGTGAGCATGAGAGGAATGAGGGTCAGAGGGAAAAACAGACTCCCTGTTGAGTGGGGAGCCCAATACAGGGCTCGATCCTGGAACTCTGGGATCTTAACCTGAGCTGAGGGCAGACATTAAACTGACTGAGCCACTCAGGCGCCCCTCATTCCTGCTTTCTTACAGTGTTTTCTTTACCTGAATTTCAGGCCCTGCTCATTTGGCCTGAGTCCTTTCCTGACTGATCCTTTGCTGGTTCTTTTTCCTCTGCCTGACTGTCTCAGTCAAGACTTAATCAGAAACCACACCAGTGATGTGAACATTAAAAAATGCAGTACAAAGAATTATTTTGTATTAATGTTTTATTTTACGCACTAGTAAAAAGTGGGTTAGAGAAGGAGGAAAACAGGAGGCTAAGGGATAAACCCATAGCAAATGCAGAAACCCACCCATTAGCTGACATCCAGAGCTCTTTGAGGGGCTGTGGCTGCTCCAGGAACAAAAAGCCTGGCAGTGGGAAAGAAACGTGCCCGAGGCCATGGGCTGAAAACTGGACAGTGTGGGCTGCAGCTGGTCCACGAGGACTAAGGAGGGGGCTTCCAGACCTCGCCCCGAGTTCTCAGTCAAGGGCACACAATCTAAACCTACCTCACAGCAAATGGCAACTCCACTTGTGCAGTTGCTCAGGTTCAAACACTCGAGCAGCTTCACTTTCTTTCACACAGTGAATTTAACCTTTCAGTCCATCCTGTTGGTTCTACCTACAAAGTGTATCCAGAATCGGCCCACCTCCACTGCTACCTCCCTGGTCTGCTTCTCAGCTATCTCTCACCTGGACAATCACATTGCCTCCTAACTGGACTCCCTGCTTTCATCCTTTTGCCACCACAATCTCAGTTCAGCAGAGTGGCTAGAATGACCTTATAAAAATAAAAGAGATATTACTGCAGTTTTTTACTCAGAACCCTTCACTCACATCCATTTCACTCAGAATAAAAGCCTGAAGTCCTTATATAATGGCTCACGAGTCTCCTCATTATCTCTCCAACCTCCTGTCATTCCTTCTGTCTCACTCCATTCCAGTCATGCTGGCTTCCTTGCTACCTCCCAAACTCCCAAACTATAGAAAAACTATATTTTTTGATGTTTCCACTTGCTCTTCCCTGTGTCTAAATGCCACATGGTTCACTCTCCTACATTTTTCAGTGTCTTTTTATAAGTTACCTTCTCAGGGAAGTATTTTCTTATTATTATACAGTCTTCCAACCATGGAATGAATAAGTCACAGGGATGGATAACATTGTATGGTGACAGATGGTAGTCACCGTTATGGTGAACAAAGCAAAATGTATAACCTTATTGAATCACTATGTTGTACACCTGAAATTAATGTAACACTGTGTGTCAACTATACTCAAATAAAAAAAGAGAAAAAAGAAAAAATAGTTTTACCACAGTTTTCTTCAAAGCACTCACCACCTCTGACATCTAAATATATGTATTGTTTATTATCTGTCTTTCCCACTGTAATACATAAACAGAAGCTCCATGAGAACAGAGATTTTGGTCTAGTTTGATCATTGATATTACCTTTTAAGTTTTTATTTAAATTTCAGTTAATATACAGTGTTAGATTTGCTTCAGGTATACAATATAGTTATTCAATATCTCCATACAACAGCCAGTGCTCATCACAACAAGTGCACTCCTTAATTTTCATCACCTATTTCACCCGTACCTCCACCCACCTCCCCTCTGGTACCATCAGTCTGTTTTCTATGGCTGAGAACCTGTTTTGGGGTTCCTGGGTGGCTCAGTCGATTAAGCCTCTGACTCTTGTTTCTGGCTCAGGTCATGATCTCAGGATGGTGAGATCGAGATCGGCATTAGACTCTGTGCTCAGCACAGAGTAGGCTTGAGATTCTCTTTCTCTCCCTCCTTCTCTGCCCCTCCCATTGCTTATTCTTGTGGGTGTATGTGCGTACTCTCTCTCGCTCTCAAAAAAAAAAATCTGTTTCTTGGTTTGCCTCTCTCTTCTTTTTCCTCTTTGCATATTTGTTTATTTTTTAAATTCCACATATGAATGAAATCATATGGTGTTTGTCTTTCTTTGGCTTATTTCACTTAGCATAATACTCTCTAGCTCCATCCATGCCATTGCAAATAGCAAGATTTCATTTTTTTAACGGCTGAGTAATATTACATTCTACATATATATACTACATCTTCCTTATCCATTTATCAATTGATGGACACTGGGGCTATCTCCATAATTTGGCTATTGTTGATAATTCTCAATTGACATTGGGGTGTATGTGTCCCTTTGAATCAGTATTTTGGTGTCCTTTGGGTAAATACCTAGTAGTATAATTGATGGATTGTAGGACAGTTCTATTTTTAACTTTTTGAGGAAACTCCATACTGTTTTCCACAGTAGCTGCACCAGTTTGCATCCCCACCAACAGTGTAAGAGTGTTCCCCTTTCTCTGCATCCTTGCTAACACCTGTTGTTTCCTGTGTTGGTAGTTTTTTTTTTAATATTTTATTTATTTGACAGAAACACAGCTAGAGAGGGAACGCAAGCAGGGGGAGTGAGAGAGGGAGAAGCAGGCTTCCCGCCGAGCAGGCAGCCCGATGTGGAACTCGATCACAGGTCTCCGGGATCATGACCTGAGCCGAAGGCAGTCGCTCAACCAACTGAGCCACCCAGGCGCCCCGCTGTGTTGGTAGTTTTAGCCATTCTGACAGATATGAGGTGATATTTCATTGTAGTTTTGATTTGTATTTCTCTAATGATCAGTGGTATTGACCATCTTTTCATGTATCTGTTGGCCATCTGTCTTCTTGGAAAAATGTCTTTTCATGTCTTCTGCTATTTTTTAATTGGATTATTCATTTTTTGGGTGTTGAGTTCTATAAGTTCTTCATAGATTTGGATACTAACCCTTTATCAGATATGTCATTGGCAAATATTTTCTATTCTGTAGCTTGCCTTTTAGTTTTATTGCTTGTTTCTTTTGCTGCATTTGTCAATAAGATAACTAGGAATAAACCTAATCAAAGAGGTAAAAGACCTGTGCTCTGAAAACTATAAAACACTGATGAAAGAAATTGAAGATGACACAAAGAAATAGAAAGACAGGGGTGCTTGGGTGGCTGAGTTGATTAAACATCAGAATTTTGATTTCAGCTCAGGTCCTGAGATTGAATCTTGCATTGGGCTCTGTGCTCATGGTGGAGCCTGCTAGGGATTCTTTCCTTCTCCATTTGTCCCTCCCCCTGCTTGCTCTCTCTCTCTCTCTGTCTCTCTCAAATAAATAAATAAATAAAATTGAAAAAAATCTTTAAAAAAAAGAAATAGACAATGCTTATGGATTAGAAGAACAAATATTGCTAGAATGTCTATACCATTCAAAGAAACTACACATTTAATGCAATCAGAAAGTCAACCATATTTTTTACATAGCTAGAACAAATAGTCCTAAAATTTGTATGGAATTACAAAAGACTCTGAATAGCCAAAGAAAACCTGAAAGGCAAGGCAAAGCTGGAGTCACCAGAATTTAAGACTTTAGGTTATATTACAAAGCTTTAGTGATTGAAATAGTTTGGTACTGGCAGAAAGGTAGATACACAGATCAATGGAACAGAAAAGAGAACCTAGGAATGAACCCACAACTATATGGTCAATTAATCTTTGACAAGGCAAGAAAGAATATCCAATGGGAAAAAGTCTCTTCAACAAATGTTGTTGGGAAAACTGGATGGCAACATATAAAAGAATGAAACTGGACCACTTTCTTCTTTTTAAAAAAGATTTTATTTATTTATTTTTAGAGAATGAGAGAAAGAGAGGGAGAGTGGGGGAACATCAGAGGGATAGGAAGAGGCAAAGAATCTCAGGTAGACTCCCTGCTGAGCATGGAGCCCAACCCAGAGCTCAATCCCATGACCCTGAGATCACAACCTGAGCTGAAACTAAGTATTGGACACCTAACTGACTGAGCCATCCAGGCACTCTCAAACTGGACCACTTTCTTGCACCATACACAGAAATAAATTCAAAATGATCAAAGACCTAAATGCAAGACCTGAAACCATAAAAATCCTGGCATAGAATACAGGCAGTAACCTCTTTGACATCAGTCATAGCAAATTCTTTCTAGATAGGTCTCCCAAGGCAAGGGAAACAAAAGCAAAAATAGATTGCTCTTTGATATTATCTTAATGTCTAATTTATAATATATATAGATTCAAGAAATATTTCTTTTAAATGAAAGAATTCATGTGTACTCTGGTAATATGTGTGAAAGTCCCTGAGATATAATAGCAGATAGTCCTCACCCTTAGCGAATGTACAATCAAATAGAAACATTTAAATAGGTACAGACAGGGGCACCTGGGTGGCTCAGTTGGTTGAGTGACTGCCTTTGGCTCAGGTCATGATCCTGGAGTCCTGGGATTGAGTCCCACATCAGAGTCCTGGCTCCACAGGGAGTCTGCTTCTCCCTCTGACCTTCTTCCCTCTCATGCACTCGCTCTCTCTTTCAGATAAATAAATAAATAAATAAATAAATAAATAAATAAATAAATAAAATCTTTAAAAATACAGGTACAGACATTTCTAAAGTACAATGTAGAATGAGATACATGCCACAGGAGAAGCCCTTGTATCAAAGGCTTTTGGAATTTGAAACTTAGATCATATTGAATGTAGGGAATGAGGAAAGACTTCATGAAGAAGGTGGCATTTGAGTAATATCCTAATTCTCCTGGATAGAAAGCAAATGGGAAGCTTTCAAATGGAGGAACCATCACAAGCAAAGGCCTAGAAGTGGAAAACCACTGAGCATGGTTTGAAATGAGTGAATAGTCCATTTTGGGTATCTCTGTGAGGAGGGGTAGCAGCAGTGGGAGAGGAGAGTGGAAAGGTACTTTGGGACTAGATTGTAGCTGACTTTGCATGTCAGGATAAGGAAAGTGTACTTTGAGAACCATTGAGGACTTTTGAAATAAGGGGCTCTAGATAGCTTGATCATGCTTATGAGTAAAAGAAAGGGGGCTCATATGGGGTGTGAGGAGGATAGGTTGAAGAAAAAGTAATACTTGAAGTGGAATCAGGTCTAGAGAAGGTGAAATCAAGTCTAGAGAAGGATGAGCTCAAGGACTAGGAGGAAATGGCCAAAATACCTTTCCCAGATCCTAAGGAAGAGAGCCTTAGATGCTAAGGAGGAGAGATCTAAAAAATCTCACTCCAGATAATTTGATATCAACCATTCAAAGACATACCTTAGAAAATACAGAGGTAGAGAATCATTGAGAATCAGTGAAATGAGCAATTCTTTTTTTTTTAATGAACAATTGTAAAAACTTGGCCATCAATGTTACAATGTTAATATGTCTGGGTTTTCTGGCCAAGGACATCTTGATCAAAGTCCATCCTATACCCATAACCTAATATTTATTTCTTTGAAAACATGCTCTCACTCCAGCAGCATTCAGAAAGCCAGCAGCTTCAAAATCTCCATATCTACCCTCAAGGCTACCTTGTTGCCAAGGAGTCTTCATTCCTGCAAGAGGTGATGCCCAGCTGCTGTCCTCTGCTGGAGTCTGCATGGACCTTGGCTACTGTGGACAGGTAGTCAGAACCTAATTGGAAAGCAAGTTGGTGAATTTCCAAAGCAAAAGTTCTAAACCATGACTAGCAATCCAATTATGGGAAATCCTAGAGGAACTGAATAACCTGGAAGCTTTTATTCTTATTTTAGATGTTCATTACTCCTAACATTCCCTGCAACCCTGGTTTTAGACAAAGCATACTGAGACATAAAGGGGGTGGGCACGCCAAGGAGTGGCCAGGGCTGGGGTCAATAGTCAGAGCATAAACACAGCCTGTTCCACACACCACCAGTCAGGCTGGTTAAATTGGGATGGTTCCCCAGAAGCTCCTTGTTTTAACTCAAATAAGCTCATTTAGTGAGTGTGAGTATGTTCAAGGTCCTTGCTGGAACCCAGTGGAGCCAAAGATAAATAAAATGTAGTTCTAGGGTGCCTGGGTGGCTCAGTTAGTTAAGCGACTGCCTTTGGCTCAGGTCATGATCCTGGAGATCTGGGATCAAGTCCCACATCAGGCTCCCTGCTCGGCAGGAAGCCTGCTTCTCCCTCTCTCACTCCCCCTGCTTGTGTTCCGTCTCTGGCTGTGTTTCTTTCTGTCAAATAAATAAAATCTTAAAAAAAAAAAATAAAATGTAGTTCCTGTTCAAAAGGGTTTCAGAGAATCAAGTAGGGGTCAGATATGTGCATAACCCAAGAAAGACAATGAAGGGGACAAAAGGGGAATCCAAAGAAAAGTAGTTGGGCCAATGATGGTGTCCAGGCTCTGGATTCTGAACTGAAATTCTGGTATTAAGAGACCATGTCTAAATTCAACGCAAGCAATGAGGTTGATGTGGGAATCCTATCAGGGATTTTAGGCAGATAAACAGGAAATATGGAGAGAAGCCTTCTTTTCTATTCTGTTTTAAGGGTGAGCAGCAAAAGTATCTATTTTTTGAGATTAAGAGACAGAGAGAGAGGAGAGAGAGAGAGAGAGAGAGAGAGAGAGAGAGGGAGAGTTGTGGGGAGGGGCAGTGGGGTAGAGGGAGCAGGAGAGAGAGAACCTTAGCACGCTCCATGTCCAGCATGGAGCCCCACATGGGGCTCGATCTCATGACCCTGAGGTCATGACCAGAGCTGAAATCAAGAGTCAGATGCTTAATTGACTGAGTCATCCAGGCACCCCATAAAACTATCTTTGAAGGTACTAAACCCTCATATGACTATTCTACTATTGCCTCTCTTTATGCTACTGTTCCTTATCCAGATGTCCTGTGTGGATAGAAAATAGGCCCAGGTCTTTCTCATTCTCCAGAATAAACTTTTATAGGCATTTTCCCCCCCTTTTTTAAAAATAAGAATGAATGAAAGAGTTGGTTGCATCCCTGTTACTTCTTAGGGATTCTTCAACTTTATCCTTTAATATATGAATCAAAATGTAGAATATAATGAGGGTTTGAAATTTTATATTTTTTTCTCTCTCTTTTTTTAAAGACTTTATTCATTTATTTGACAGAGCGATCACAAGCAGACAGAGAGGCAGGCAGAGAGAGAGGAGGAAGCAGGTTCCCTGCAGAACAGAGAGCCCGATGTCAGCCTTGATCCCAGGACCCTGAGATCATGACCTGAACCAAAGGCAGAGGTTTTAACCCACTGAGCCACCCAGGGGCTCAGAAATTTTATATTTCCACAGAAACACACAGATGTATGTATTAGTTTATGTAATATATATTATTAACTTAGAAGTACATATAGAGGGGGAAAGTGGTTAAAATAGAGGAAATAGGGTTGAAATGTATGTGGCAACAGGGTTTTGGTGTGGAGGGTTTAAAGGAATGACTTTGATATCAGATTTGGTTGTGAGAGTTGGCTCTACCACCAAAATGCTGTATTGCCTTGGACCAGTACTCCAAATTTCTGATGTTGTTTCCTCACCTGAATAATTGGGATAATAAAACTATCTGTATATGGTTGATACATAAAGTACCTAGTCTGGTTCAAGGCCCATAGAGAGCACTTCATAAATACTACCAGTTATTTCTATTCGTTTGTGGCTGGAACATGGTTGCTCAAACATGGTGTGAAAGAAGCCCAGTGAAGCTTATGTCTGGTTGTTAAAAGGAGGCCCAAAGGTTCAGCCCTGCCATCCTATCTTCCCTTTTGGCCTTCTCTCACCTACTCTCACCTCTGCCCTCCCCATCCAGACCCCATCTACATTGTGATAAGGGATGGGGAAGCATTGAGGTGGGAGTCAGGATACTGGGTTTTAGTTTTCATACTATCACTCACAAACTGTAAAACTCTGGGCTAGTATTTTCCTTTCTCTAGATCTCAGTACCCTAACCCGGGTAGTGAGATCAGGCCTCATGATGTCTAGAGTGGTGTTTCTCAAACTATGGATCACCACCCACATTTTACATAGTGATTCAGTATGTGTCCAGCATGCACACACACAAACAAACCTCCACTCTCATGAATGTAAACTGAAACAAAGTTTTCAATAATACTTAACCATCACTGTGAGTGATAAGCTCTGATATTTTCTGTTTTCTTCTATATCATTAAACAGTTGCATATTGTAGCCAAGCTAATCGATTTCAAGAGCAGCAGTGGTTGGGACTGGAGTTTGAACACACCCTCCCCACCCTAATATATGAAGTTTTAATTAGATGCTTCCCAAGGGCTTCGGTGTCCAGGGCCTTGAGTCAATTATCCTTTCTGCAGTCTTCGTAAACAGTAGTTCTCAGCCAGAAACCACTTACTTGGAGATGTAACCATATTGGTCCTCTTGGATTTTTGGAGAGGCTGGTGACATGTCATAGTTGGTAGGGAAATGCCTGAAAACCATAGTTGTTGTACATATTTTGGGGTTCCATGGCATCCCTTTACAGATTTGGGATGAGCTTTCTGACTTGCTGATCCTGTGTATCTGTTCTGACTGCAGGCCAGGATCATGCTCTCGTGCTAGACTTATTTACTTTGTAGTCTAGGTATGCTGAGTCTCCTTATGGCTTTTTTTTTTTTTAAGTGCAAAGAAATGGAGGGCTTGAACAATTGGCCAAACCTCAGGTCCATTGGTGACCCCCTAAAATTTGAACTTTATATTGATCATAGCACTTACGGTACTATATGGAACTAATTAGCTTATATATCTGTGTCCCTACTGAACTATTAATTTTTTAAGAGTCAGGACTAATTTTTAGTCAGCACTCTTTATCTCCAGATCATATCAAAGTGCCTTGCAGATAGTAGGGACTCAATAAATACTTGACAAGTTGGCTTACTTAAATTTGTGAAAAAAATTCAGATAGGAATGAATTTTCTTGATCTCATTCTGTTCTAGCTAGAGCAGACTCCAGGAAAAGAGGGTCCCCATCATCAGAACATGTGCTGTTTGGGCTGTACTACTTTCAGGTAAGTACCGGTAGAAGTTTGGGAAAAAGGTGACTTTTCTTTAGGCTTCCTTTCTTTCTTCTTTGGTGTCTTTTCCCCATTAATGATAGGCCTTTCTTCTGTTGAGGCCCTAGGACCTGTCTGGTCCATCTTCTGTTTCTGAAAGGATTTGACAAACTGCTCCCCTGTGGTGAATGTGTCATCTTTTCCTGGGACATTTAATAAAAAATAAGAAATAGCAATTCAAAGGAATCATAGACTTTTAGGATTGCCTCTTCAGTTATCAGTTAGCCTGATAAGGGAAGTGTAAGTGTTTCAGAATAGGGAAATGGGCTGGGGGAAGTGGGAAGGATTTTCCTGTTATGTTGAAACTCCACCACAAAAGTCATCATCTTTTCTGTTAGCCTGTAAAACCATACCAGTTTATGTTACAGATATAGATTCACTAGGAGCCCTATTGTCTGTTTGGCATACCTTGGTCCTTGGTTATCTATTGCTGTGCATTTTCTTCCAAACATTTCATACGCGTGTTTATCTTTTCCCCCATAGGGAAACATTTCATACGCGTGTTTATCTTTTCCCCCATAGGACACAGAAAGACTCCACTAGTCCATGCAGGTTGCTTGGGTTTATGTTTGTCTGAAGTGACTGGTGCTCCAAGTAGATAGTACAGGCATCCGGAATTAGCTGGCTCTATCAGGGCTCAGTATTTCGTAGTGAGGGCCCTGCACTTTGATGGAGGATGGGAAGGGTCAAAGGCCCAAACCACTTGACTCTTCTACCTTATGGTCATTCCACAGCTGTAATAGGAGTCCCATAGTTTACCCAAACCCCAAGATTCCCAATATCCCCCAAATAGGAATTTTTGTTGTTGTTGCTATGTTTCTTAGTCCAAACTAGAGACTCACTTATCGCAATATATGTGGTGACCATGTGCTAGTCTCCCCAGCCTGATCCCAAGTGCTACCTCTTCCTGTAATGCACAAGAGCTGGGCTGCTACTGACTTTGCAGCCCGAAGGAGAAAGAATGAGAATCTCTTTCATAACCTTATCAAAGGCTGTGAAAGTTATGATGGCTTTGTTCTTTGATCAAACATTTACTATGTGCTAGGTAAGTGCCAGACTCTATGGAAAGGCTAAATATTTCGCCTGTGTGGATAGTCCCTGCCCTCAAGGATCTGATGGTCTAGTGGGGGTGGTGGTGGAAATAGAACTGTGAGGATAACCTATTGAATGCCTTATGCTATCTGTGTGGATTAAATGCTATGGGAATCCTGAAGTAGAAAAGGTTAGTTTTGCTTGGGGAGGAGTTGGAAACTAACTTCTCAGGTAAGGTGACTCCTGGGATGGAAATGAATGCAAGCATGGAGTTAGGGATGAGAGGGAGACATTTTCATGAATGGAAACACGGAGTTATGAACATGTCTGACTTGTTTGGGAAAAGCCAAGACTTGAGTGTAACCTCAGCATAGGATGAACAGAGTAGGGGGAATGATGGAAAATGAAGTAAAAAATGTTGGCAGAACCAGATTGTGACAGGTGATGAATGCCAAAGGAAGTGATTTGAATTGATAAGAAGTGTATTTTAGGAAAAATCAAGATTGATTGATTTATCTTTAAAGGTTTTTTTGTTTGTTTGTTTTTTGTGGGTCTTTTTTTTGTCATTTAAAAACACACACGGAGACTCCAGCTCCTCTCCTGGGTATAGGATGAAGAAGAGGGTCCTTACTTATTTTTTTATTACATATTTTTAGTTTTTCAGTGTTCTAAGATTCACTGTTTATGCTCCACACCTAGTGCTCCATGCAATATGTGCCCTCAGTTTGGCACCAGGCTCTCCCATCCCCCCACCGCTCCCATCCCAGACCCTCAGTTTGTTTCTGAGTTCAAAGTCTCTCATGTTTCATCTCCCTCCCTTAAAGTTTGTTTCTTTTTAATAAGTAAAGATCAATATAACAAAAGAACAGTGTTATTTTTTATTTACTTAAAAACATTTCTTTAAATTAAATTTTATTTATTATTTGAGCGAGAGACCCCAAGGGCAGGGTGGGTGTGGGCAGAGGGAGAGGGAGAAGCAGATTCCCCAGTGAGCAGGAAGCCTGACTTAGGGCTAGATCCCAGGACCCTGAGATTATGACTTGAGTTGAAGGCATATACTTAACGCACTGAACCACCCAGGCGCCCCTAAAAACATCTCTAAAATAAAAAATGTCACAGTGGTGATGATGTATTTTGCTTCCATTAACATCATTCTGTTTTGGGAAATGCAAATAGTCCCAAATTTTTATTCACTACATCTCAAGTCTTGATTTTCTGCTTGGTTTTATCTGATCTTATTGAAGCAGGAAAGTAAGATCAGAGATGAAATGATTCAGCAAAGGCCACATGAGAATGTGACAGAACTGGAACATGAGCCAAAGTCTTCCATCGCTTACATATAGCACTTGTCAAATGTAGCAGACCCCAGACTCTTCTATTCTGGACAAGTGTGTGGGTGGATGCCCACAGGATGCTCTTGAACATGGAGCATGAATCCTGAGTCACAATGCCAGTGAGTCAAGTGTATGAGATTGGAAATAGCAAGATATAAGACTTGAGAATGAGAAATGTCTGTAAAACTAGTAGAGTCAGTGGTACTTACACAGTATGGATGGTAGAGTCCCACACTGTGGGTCTCACTGGCGTTTTCCACAGGTCATTCTTCAGTGGCTACAGAGCTGGCTTGATTTGCTCTTTCTCCTCTGTTCCCCTTGCTGTCTCAATTCAGGCAGCACCTGTGTCTCTTCATTGGCCCTGCAGTTTTTCTCTTGAGAGTGAGGAACATTTCTTCTCTCTGTTTCCAGAATATAAGACAAGAGTAATTGTTTTGATGACATTGACGATGATGATGATATCCCAAGACTCAGGGAGGTTAAATAATTTATCTAAAGTGTGTAGTTCATCAGTGGAAGAGCTAAATTTGCATTCCATTCTGTATAATTCCAAGATCTGTCATAACCATTACCCTTCTGTGCAGCCTAAATGTGCTATCAGATCAGTGCTAGCCCTGACTGATCTGGGGCTCTGGCCCATAACTATGTGGCAGTGGTAGCTTCTTAGAAGAGTGTGGGTCTAGCCTGGTGCTATGACTGCTTTCATGTTGAAGTGCTGTACAAAATTAAAGGTCAGATGGCTTGGACATATCTCCAATAATAATAATAGTAGTAGTAGTAATAATAATAATAATAAGATGATGTAATGTGGTTTTAGCTTTATCGTTTCCAAACATTTTCATATGCATACTCTCATTTAGAACTGCTTGGCTTGGTCTATAAAATGGGTATTATAATTAAGGAAACTCATTGAGGGTTAAGTAGGAAGTTGGAAAAACTGAATAGATTCCAAACATTTTTTATTACAATCCACAATAAAAATATATTTTATGTTGTGATCCAGATCTCAGTGCCCTCTGATCTATTTCATTTACTTCACTGCATTGCATCAATTTTAAAATGTCAGTTACAGTCCAAAAAATTGATTTCATGACATCCTAACCAATTGTGGCTCTCAATTTGAAAAACACTGGAGAAGATCTGTTGAAGTCTCTCCTACTCTGGTATGTTATTGTTCCCTGATGCAGTGAGTGTGGAATCATGAACTGTTTACCAAATATCAAAACAAAGTTGAATGTTGAAGGAGAGTGAGGATAGTGACCTGTTGCCCTATCCCATATTACTTCTCTGAATCTGATTTTTAAGGGCAACCACTTTCAAATTCTTCATCTCCCCTTCATGTTTGCTTCCTTATTTCTAATACTCTTGGTCTGTTAGTTTTCAACTGATTATTTTCAGACATTAGCCAGTAACTTCTTGGTGCTTGCCCACCAGTGCTCCTTCATTAAAATGTCAAGATGGCAGCTCTGTGGCTTCTGAAAGTATTGGAGAATGCGGTTTACGTATGATAGATTTACGTATGATAGATTCGTGAATATCAGTCTCCTAAATATAAGACTTCATCCTCAGTCAGAGGTAATGCTCCCTCCCTCAGGGGCAAAATCTGTAGCATGGGAGCTGAACAGGACATGTGCTGTCTGCGGGCAGGAAGATCCCAAAGGGTTTAGGTATATTCTGTTGTTGTTCCCAGATTTTCCACTCATATAATCTATTCCTCTCCTGAAAGGTGGGGAATGAGAAGTGGTAAGTGGCCAGGAAGGCTTTGCTAGGTCATGTCATCCACAAGGAAACTCACAGCATGGGAGACACACTTAGGCATACATCCATTTAAGTTCTCAATAATCATTCAAGAGAAAGGCTGATTCTCTGGACCCAAAGCAGGAAACAGAACCCTGAGTAGTTGGTTAAAGGAACCAAAAACATCTCCACTCTTAGTTAAGGGACTTTTTTAGGGCTTGGGGGTCACTGGCCTAGCCTTATATTTCTCTTGAATTATGTTTTACCACTCAGAAACTGACTACCAGATGCTCAGGTCTGGGAGATCCCATTGTTAACATCACTGCATAAAATTAAATTAAATTTTAAAAACCACACAAATATTAAGACAAAGCTATGGATATGTCTGAACATAAATTAGACTGAAATGTAAACTGAATGCTCTAAGAAGCTAAGTCCCCAAATTTCATTACATGGTTCTCCAGTCATCTAAGGTGGGGAGTGGAGTCTATTCGGCACCACCAACTGATTTCAGCATTGTTAAAACCCAGACGGGGAATGGAATCCTGCAACTGACAATGAATTTAGGCTATGTGTTAGCCTTTTATCTGAAGCCACAGACAAAATCTTGGAATCATACTTAAAGGTCTTACTGCAATTGGAGGCCACACACAACTCACAGGCACAATAGTATCAGGGACTTCCAAGTTAGGCTTGAGAAATTCAGGTCTTGCTTCATTACGTGGCCTGTGCAAAAGATGAGATTGCCAACAGAACAATGTTCTGTTGCATTTTCCTGACCCTCTGGGGTTTAAATTTGCAACCTGCATCAGCAAAACTTTTGGCATTTAATTCTATTAAAATCAAAGAGCCAAATTTCTGCCTTCTGTTATATGAGCACAGTTCTTACTGACGTCAATGAAAGCTGTGCATGCATAACTGAGGGCAGATTTTGGCCCGGGCTGTAGACATGTGAGAACTGGCACACCACACTCACATCAAAACTGTTCCCCTCCTCCCCGCCGCCCCACCACCCCCAGCCTTCTGATAACACGACCTCCTCATTCGTAACTCTCTGTCCATGCGTTGGGAGCTGGGCCTTAAACCAGAACGCAAATTAGAAGCATCATCTAATACAGAAATTTAAGCCAGATGCAAATTTAACATAGACATTGCAAAAGCCACCTGAGTGGGTCACTGTCTAAGTGTGAATTTTGCAAACAGATTATGAAAC
The DNA here is from genome assembly GCA_004023965.1 of Spilogale gracilis. Taxonomy (NCBI): domain Eukaryota; kingdom Metazoa; phylum Chordata; class Mammalia; order Carnivora; family Mephitidae; genus Spilogale; species Spilogale gracilis. The sequence continues at coordinate 76,609 of PITA01001259.1, read as the reverse complement.
ATACTCAGCATAATATCTAATTTATGCTTTTAATTAGATAGAAAGAGGCTTGCGCCTCCTTCCACTTTACTGTTTAGTTTTTGTACTTGAGAATGCACTGCCTACACCAATGAAACCCTGCTGCTAGTTTAGAAAATGCTACGCATATTCCAGTGCCTGATCCAGTGCCTGGTACAGTGTCTGGGAGGAGCCTAGAAAATATCTACAAGACACATGGAGGCAGGACATGGACAGGGAAATATCTATAGGACAGTATCTACAGGACGCTCTATGAGGGAAGAGTTAATAACTCACAGTTACCCAGTGCTAACCATATCTTATATATATTATTTAATTCTCACTACACATGTAGGTTTACTATTTTATAAAGGAGGACACTATATAGAAGTTAAGAGACTTACCAGATAGTAAGTGGTAGAGCTGGGATTTCAACCCAGGCAGCCTGCCTCCAGGAGGACAGGCAGTTATCCACTCTGCTAAACTGCCTCTCAGTTAAAATGCAGGCATTGTGTATTATTAATTAGTTATTAGTCAAATCATGTATATGGTAGTTGGGCAATTCTACTGAGAAAGGCAGAAACATCTTACTAGTAAGAGTTTGTCAATAACTGTTTGTGTGACCTTAATTGTCTGAAAAAGTTTTGTTTTGTTTTGTTTTGTTTTTAGCTTTTCTATGTACTAGAAGCAACAGCATTTTAGTCTCATGGCATCTTTGTTATGTTTTAGCAGAAAGGGAAATGAACCTTGCAGTAAATTTTTAAGACACATATTATGTGTACCACTTTTAAACAAATGTTAAGATGACATTCACCATTATCCCCTTCAACTAGTTTTCCCCACTTTAAAAAATAAATGTATCCAGGCTATGCATTGGTATCGTTAGGGGTCACATAGCTGCTTTTTATTAAGGATCATCTTTTCCCTTTGAAGAATATCTCTAAAGGGGTGGAGGGATGGCTCAGTTGGTTAAGCATCCAACTCTTGGTTTTAGCTCAGGTCCTGATCTCAGGGTTGTAGGATTGAGCCCAGTATGGGCTCTGTGCGCAGTGAGGAGTCTGCTTGGGATTCTCTCTCTCCCTCTGCTCTTCCTCCCTCAGAAAATAAATAAATCTTTAAAAAAATGTATCTAAAGTTATCACTGAGTTGTTAGATACATACTTTACATTGACGTTTGAGGGACACGGCTACTACTAGAAGATGGAAGCTTCTCCTTTGCCCAAAATCCTAGAGGCAAAAATGGGAAGAGGTGAATGCTGTCTTTCAATTTATCCAGACTCTGTAGAGGTAGTCTCTGAGCTTTGGTTGGGTTTTTATAATGTCCAGTATATACTTTTACTAGTCCTGTGGCTCAGCCATTGACCTGCCTCCTTATTGTGGGCACCTCATTGTTTTTGGTTTCAAGTGGAAATTCCTTGACTTGTTCAGTATACCAAGAACTTGATTTCCTCGTTAGCTTATTGCTCATGATGTCATCTCAGAGATCTCCCTTCATGACAGTGGGCAAATGATAGGTCACCAGAGTTTAGGAAGAAGTCAGATTTTGCTGCTTCCCTTGACATGAGGAAATCAAGAAAGGGAGCTTGAGAAGAAAAAAAAGTGCTATTATTTTAACAATATTGAATTTGAAATGATGGCAAATCATTCAAGTTGTTTGGAGAATGGGGGATGTTACTTGTCCATAGTCATATGACTCATGAGTAACAGACCGAGGACAAGAATCCAGAACACTTAGTTCCCAAAACCACACTTCCCTCAGTCCAAACATTCTAAAACATGTCACAGGTCTAGGAAGTCATTTTTTTTCTTTTTCTTCATGGAACTAGACAGATATTTGGATATATGTCCGTTAAAATCCTATCCTATCACCAGGACAGCTATTATATATGTATCTTCAGTGTGGTCTTTCTTGCCTACACCTAGAAATATGGTGTTATGTTGGTCTTCTCCACTGTCTCAACAGTGTGTTTATATCCAAAGTAGGTTATATAGTCTTCAGATGTTGTTACTTTAGCATCTCTTTCAGAGAATAGTTCCTGATCTTATTTTAAAAATTTCAGAGTCAATCTGTAGACTTTTATTATAAGTAATCAAACCACCTAATACAGGATTCATTTCTACAATATTCCTTAATAATGGTCATCAACTTTTATTTAATGTGTGCTTATCTCACAAAGCATCTACTACATCATTATTGAAAAGTTCTTGTTATGAACTATATGTTAGTTACAAAGACTAAATACTTCACTCTTAAGAACTTTGATCCACTAGTTCTAGTTTTATTTTCTAGAGCAGATATTTCAAACTGAGGCCCCAAGGGGGATCCCTTTCAACATTGTATTTTGTTTGGCCCACATGGTGTTTTTAAAAATAATGAGCCAACATTGAAGACACGGAGAGATTTTATATGAAAATCAGGCTTTCTGGCTCTTCTTGAAAAGAAAGATCTTGGGGCGCCTGGGTGGCTCCGTTGTTAAGTGTTTGCCTTAGGCTCAGGTCATAATCCCTGGGATTATGGATCCTGAAATTGAGCCCCACATCAGGCTCCTGCTTCTCTCTCTCCCACTCCCCCTGCTTGTGTTTCCTTTCTTGTTGTGTCTTTCTCTGTCAAATAACTAAATAAAATCTTTAAAAAAAAAAAAGAAGAAAGATCTTGCAATATTGCACCCACATTCCTACAGGGCAACAATGATATGGACCTGAGTGGGGCTGCTTCCTTTATGGGGCATGAGTTTTGCAGTTATCCACAGCCCTCCACTCCCTATGGATTTCCACATCTTATGGCTGTCACTTGACATTAACTATCACTTGTGCACTATTTTTTTTCAAATATCTGGCTAGTTTTGTACCCTCATGTTACCTTTCTGAATCCTGTGGGTATATTTACAACCCCTATAATTAGACAGCCTAGAGTAAATATGCTCCTTCCTGTGCATGAAAGAGATGCCTTTGCCCCCTACATTTCTTTTGTTCTCCTTTTTGCAAGATAGTAAGTTTCAACTTCTTTAATTAAACCTTGTAAGGTACAACTTCAAATGGCATCACTCCTCTAGACATTCCTTTAAGTTTTCCAGCCTTTAAAACATGGAACCTGGGCTGGGGGTGGGGGGAGGTGGTGCCTGGGTGGCTCAGTCAGTTAAGTGTCTAACTTGTTGGCTCAGGTCATGATCTCAGGGTCGTGAGATTGAGCCCTATGTTGGGCTTCATGCTCACTGTGGAGCCTTCCTGGGATTCTCTCTCTCCCTCTTCCTCTGCACGCCCGCCGCCTTATTTGTATGTTCTCTCTCTCTGTCATCAGTCAGTCAGTCAATCAAACAAACTAACAAAACACTGTACCCAGAACTGAACACAGTGGTGGAAAGCTGGAGCCATAGGCTTCCATTTTCCTTTCCAATTCTCAAGTTAAAGGTGTCTTCACAATTTGTAAACATTATAGGTTGAATGGGAAGGGTGGACATTTTCGTTTCATTTGCACAGTATCCTTCTTTCCTCTTGGAGATAGTATTCTTCTCTTCTCCTGGACCTGCTCCTTGCCATGCTCTACTCTGGGAGTTGCTAACTGCTTGTGAGACTTTGATCACAGAGATTTATCCCAGGGAGATCACCTGGTATGAACTAGGACAAGAAGATTTTTCCTGGGGTTTTTCTAATCAGAGCTTGAAATTTTGGTTTCTGAGATTGTAAGAATATAAGTCAGAAGCTACAGGTAGCCAGCCTTCATGCCTGTTGGAAATGCTGTTGAGAAGGAAACCAGCACACAGAGAGAAGCAGAGAGAAGAATCACAAGAAGAAATGCCAGGAAGTGATCACTGAAGTCCCTGGTACCAGACACCTCTAAGGCTGTCCTTTCCACATTTTGGTTTTTTAAGCCAGTATGTTCTCTTTCTTTCTTTCCCTCTCTCCATCCCTCCCTTCTTCCCTTTTCCCTCTTCTTCCATCTTTTCTTCCTTGAAAATTTTATTTATTTGTGTGTTTATAAAGAAAAAACACAGGAATGTATTATTTCCATCACTAAGGACAGGCCTTGTCAGGATGGCAGAGTGATTTCTGACAGCAGGGTGGAGGCCTTTACTTGCCCTCAGTGAGTGGGTTCTGTAGGACCATGATGACTGAGTCTCTTCACAGGTGCATCTTGGAGATTTAGGGATCATTATTAGTCAATAATGATATGGTGTTATGTTGGTCTTGGACTTCTTACCTTTGCTATTCTTGGGGATCTTGGTCTACATCACCTTCGCATTCTCCAGCCCTGTTGCAGTGCTTGTCAGTGGCCTTCACAAAGAGCAGGAGCTCCTTGTTATTGCCACAGCTGATGGGCCCTTAGGTGTTATTTCTGACTGACTGTGTGAGCACAGAGAATGAACTAGTGTGAAGCTCCTCCTCTTCCCACTTTTGCAGCTACTCCAGGGTCAACTCACTGTTGAGCTTGTTGAGTAGCTCATGGTGATTGATGGGGACTGGCTCTCAGAACACCTGTGTCTCCTAAAGAGTCTTATGCTAATTTAAATTACCTTTATCTAGGTAACCAAGATAGATAATCTTCCTGGCATATTGGATGACTCACAGGTGATATGACTGTATGAATGAACAAATGACTGCTTGGCTAAATGAAAAACTGGTTTCTTGCTAGGGTGGACAGTGAATTTCCTTTGGTTTCTAGTTCACAGCAATCACTTTGGGACCACATATTTTGGGGAAATAATTATGTACCAAATTGACTTCAATTATGTCTTATTCATCCTTATATTTAAAGAATAGTAAATTGATAATAAATAATGGCTCTGTTTAATTGATTAGAATTTCAGAGTATTTGGCCCGTCATGCCGTGATCCCAGAATAGATAATAACTTAATCTTTGCATATTCAGGATTCTGCTTCATAATTACTCGGAAGACTACAAAACTCTGAAAAACACACACATTTTAGGCTAGTTGTTTTGAGCTTATCCTTGGGCTAGGAGATGTATATTCAAACAAATCTTAGTATATAAAAGGACAGGATTGTTTTGAATGTTCTGATCTCTATTTGTGATCCCTCAAGTTTGACTTCGAGCTCAGATATTTCATCCAACCGGGCAGGGGAGACAATGGTGGACAGCTCCTTCCATTAGCTCTCTTTTGTACTGTTCCTATCTCCAATTCACAAAAAGGAGTTCTGAGGCTGAAAAGACACACTGGAAGGAGGAGATTTGTTAACATTGGCCTTGTCATAATCCATCCTTTCTGGATAGTCAGCCAATTCATGCTTTGATTTACTTTGTGGATGATAACCTTTGAAGTCTGTAAGTAGTTACTGTCCCTCTCCTAGCTCATGGAAACTGAGCAAACACTTGCCACCTTTCCCTGGGTCTGAGTCCATGTTGTGTCTCTCTGTGTGTATGGACATATTTGGAGATCACCATGTTCTTTCAATAATAGATGAGAACACCCTGCTCTAGGTTTGAAATGTTTGCTCCTTTGCAATTTAATTAGAAAAAAGAATCCTAAGATAAATGAGTAGGTGTTTGGATGCACATGGATAAATATGACTCAAGTCAAAGGAAAAGTGACACCTTGGAAAAATTTCACATTTAGAAATATGTATATATATGCAAAAAGTTGTGAGGTTTTTTTATCTTAGTAAAAATCGTGATAATTTGCCATATTTTTCCCCTATAGCCCCCTCCCCATTAGAGAAATTTCCTATGTGTTTTTTCATTTCCAGGTATTAATGTTTCAAAAATAAAAAAAAAACCCTGATAGTAGGGACAAACCAAACATACTATAGTTTTACATTCCCAAACAAAAGAAAAAAGTGACTTTATATCTGAAAGGAGAAAAAATAAAAAAAAATTCAGTTTCCTTATGTACTTTATTTCCAAAACTTTTTTGCCGTAAGTTGACTTTTAAAGAAAATGTATACCTCTATGTATTCATATAGACATAACCAGTTGACTTAGTTCATGCCTGATTTATGAGCTTTAAACTGTCCAACATTAGTAATTACAATTTATGTCTATTTATCTCAGATTTCTTTTGACCAGCAGCATGAATTTGGAACATTTCTGGTTTAGATTAGAGGTACATTCTGTAGCCATGCAATAAATCAAATATAACCAGTTCTTGCTGGGGTTAACTTTTGATAATGACTCAATACCAATTTCCCCTAACCTATGTACATGATAGCATAAATCTAAACCCTGGTTACCGTTGACGTCAACAATATTAATTGGCTAATGTCCTTGAAAAATCATCCTGTAGCAGCTCACTTAAAATATTGATGAATATGTGCTTTACTTTGCTAATAGTCTGAACAAATTGGTTTTCTATTATAGTATATTAGTACTTGGAAGGCTGCTGGGCTAGCATTAACTGGCTCTTGTCAACTGTTCTCATTTCCAAATGTTAATCATAAAATGTTTGATGCCTCAGACAACATGCACACATATATTATAAAATATAAAGGAAATAAATACATACCCACTCATAAGACCAAGTCCAAAAGCTAAAAGCACAGAAGTAGCAGCAAAGTGAATTCCCAGAGTTGATGGAAAAGTCTTTTCTTACAGTTCTATCATCTTTTAAAAGATAGTTTTAATGTGGTTCTGATAAATATCTTCCTATATATATCTTTTTGTAATTCCCTTAATTGTTTCCTTTAGTTTGAATGGCAATTACAAACAAACAAGGAATAACAGAGCTTTGTAAGAAAATCTATTATTGCTACAGAATTCTTCTGTGTGAAGCTGCCCTGTCCCTTCCTTCCCCATCTCCGTCCCTCAGGCCAGTCTTCTTTAACCCCCCAAATCAGATTCTCCTCTCTTTACAAATGGATGAAACACAAAACTACAGGAACTTAAAATGGGAGCAAACAAGCTAATAATGAACTGCTGTACCCCTTGGCATTTGTAAAACCTTTTCTCCCTTGCTAATATAATTTTCCAACCAGACATGGGGAAGCCTTTCTCAAGGTTATATACAAATGGTTGTAGAAGAGCCCAGAGACTCCCATTTCATTCCTTGTAATAGAGAAGAGTGATTGCTTCCTTCACTTTGTGGCTCTGATCATTCTTTAAGTGGTTAAGTAAGAAACAACAACATGTCCCTGAAGGAGAGCTTCCTAATGGTTTTCCTGTGGCCCATTGCCCCCTGGGGAGCTCACCATCACAGCAGGTCACCATGGTAATGCCATACTCTTCAGCTTTCCTCTGAACCTTTTGTGATAGTGACGCCAACATCTCATTTATGAATTTAATGTGCTATGGTGCAGTGTCACAGTTGCTAATAAAAGACAATCTTTATAATGAATAAATGAGTGAAAAAGTGATGAACATAGACTGGCATAACGAGTAACTTCTGGTGTAAGTTCTCTTTTAAGTCTGGATGTAGCTATTTTAAAAAATAAGCAGGACTAACACTGTTAAATGTAGAGATGACCTATTAAGCAACAACAAAAAAAGTGTGAGTTTTATTATCCACTTTCCTTCCAACATCTAATTCAAGACATACTAGCTGTCTGCACCATTCTTCCAGAAGAATGGTTTAGAGGATTAGGACAAAGTGATGACACCTCAGACAAGGTTCTTGTCTGTATTTCTTTACATTTAAATGATATTAGTTTAAAATTAAATGATATTTGATATGGTACAAGCAACAACCATATAGCTATAAGGATAGAACTGGATTAGTTGTATTCTCAGCCATTCTTATGCACTTACTTTTTCCCTGAAATAATTAATACAATTGCTATGATCCATTATTGATCTTTCTTTTTCTTAGAAAAAAAGTTTTTTGTTGAGTTATGCTAAATAATGTTTTGTGTATTATTCTTAATAGTCTCTACCTCTTTTGTGTTTCACCCTTGATGAAAGAGATACTGCATTTTGTCAACCTTCCAGGTTAAAAAAAAAAATAAATTCCTAGTATGTTTCACATAGGGTGAGTAAAGTACTAGGACAGCAGTGTGGACTCACCAGATAAAAGGTAGATAAGTCCTGTAGAAGGCTTGTGCATGATATGACTACATTGTTTTTCTTATATGCAGCTTATTTCACGTCCAACTGAAGCATGATCCATTCTTGGATCTTCTGAATTTAATTTTGTGGCTTTGTTATTGAGAGGACTTTTGGTTTTTTAAGATTTTATTTATTTATTTGACCAAGAGGACAAGTAGGCAGAGCAGTAGGCAGAGGGACAGGGAGAGACAGGCTCCCCACTGAACAGAGAGCCCAATGTAGGGCTCAATCCCAGGACCCTGAGCCAAAGGCAGATACGTTATGACTGAGCCTCCCAGGTGCCTCTAATTGAAAGGACTTCTGACAGTCAGTTGCTTTGAGGAAAAGTGATTTGATCATATGTCTGTGGAGTCTGCATCTCAGGTTTCTCTTCCAGGCTTGTCAATAAAACTGGTTTATGTCCTGAGTATGAGACCCTTGTGCTCTATATCATAAACACTGACAAATAAACACACTGTATTAGTTTACTATTGTGGCTATAACAAATGGCCATAAACTTAGTGGCTTAAAACAACACACATTTATTACCTTACAGTTCTATAGGTCAGGAATCTGATACAGGTTTCACTGAGTTATACTGTTGTTAGTAGGGCGCATTCATTCTTGGAAACTCTAGGGGTAGAATCCATTTTCTTGTCCTTTCTAGCTTTTCGAGGTTGCCCACATACCTTGGCTTGTAGTCTTCTTCCATCTTCAAAGGTAGCAATGGTGAGTTGGGACTTTCTCACATCACATTACTCTGAAACTAGCTTCTCTTCTGCTTTCCACTTCCACTTTGAGAATTCTTTCTTTACACTGGGTTCACCTGGATAATCCAGAGTAATATCCCCATTTTATGGGAAGCTTATCAACAATCTTCCATTTGCAGCCTTAAAATAATTTAACATAAATTATTTCTATAATTTGTCATGTAACATGACATTTTCATACATCAAACAACTTGAACATAGGTATTTGTGGTGGTTGCTCTTCTCTTTCCCATGTGAATATAGAAAGAAGGATTTTAAGAGATGCTTAGTTAGTGTCGTAAAAAATTTTGAAACTTCCTGGCTCTCGCAATAAGAACAAAAGCTTCTTCATCAATATGTTCATTATTACAGCATGAAATTGACCTTGTTCTTGAGCAAAGAGTCCACTATTTCAATACTGTGAGGTGAGGAAATCTTGTAAAAGTAGGGTCTGTTCAATGCAAAGTTTAGGCTGGAAAAGATTAAAAAGATATATTCTGGAAAGATATATCCATGCTAGGGAGGTAAATGCTGCAGGGTCTTTTCAGAGTAGGAGCAGGAGTAGCCTGTCCATGGCAGTTTTTGAGGGAGAAAAACATGGCAAGGAAGGAATTGCACAAATAAGCATTAAACTCTGTTTGATTTTTAGGTTCAAGAACTAAATCTCTTTCATTTGCATGGGCTAAAAGCCCACAGTATCTGTGTCAGGATGTAAGGAAGTAACTTGAATGTTTTATTTTGTATTCTCCCCCCCTTTTTTATTTTCCATTAGGATGATCTCTGGAAATTGTGAAGGAATGAGAGCTAATTATTGATCTAGGCTGATCCCTGGAAACTGTGAATGAGTGAGTTAATTTTTGATCTCCAATTTCTGTTATGGTCATTATGCATTTACCCTTTATGATGCTCTAGAACATTGCTGGGGAAATTGGTTGAATAATAAAATCTTCAGTGTACATGAAGGAGGGAATTTTTAAGGAGCCATTAGGGAAATAACAAATACACTGAGAAAAAATTAAGTAGTATGAAAGGTTATGTGATAGGAATAGCTCCCACTCTAGACTCCTATGTTCTGTTTCAGAGAAACATTTTCCTGCATATTACTTTAGAAGCATCTGTTTCCTGTGCATTCTTTTCAAATGTTTCCATGCATACGTACACATGTAGATATAAAAAATATGCTTCTCTTTACACAAATGAAAGTGTATAATAAACACTAGTTTGTATATTATTTTTGTTCACTTAACATAGTTTGGAGATCTTCACATATTAGCAGATATAGATTCCCTTTACTCTTTTAATAGCTCATAGTAGTCATTTAATCCTAGACTTTGTGCATTTCCAGGATGGAGGCCACATTTAAAAGCTTAGCTACATTTCCTGATGCTGTCTAGCTATTTTCTAGGAGTTAATCCAAGACAAAGATGTTGTGTGTAGGAGTATGGCAGGTTGTATTAATATCATAAAATATCTTAATTTTCCCAATGGTGCCCTTCCCTGTTGAAGGATTCTGTATCCTTGGCTCACTGAAGTAACGCATGGCTGTGTGATTTGCTTTGGCCAATGAAGTGTCAGAAATGTGACATTTCAAAGCAGAAGTTGTAAGGGCCATCTTATACAGTGCTCTGTATCTTTTCCCTCTTTCATAAAAGGTATGTATGTCCAAGATGAATGTCACTCCTTCTGCTAAGTGATGGAATGAAGATGACATGGACCAGAGCTGTAACTTATAACCTATCCAGAATGGATGGGTAGCATGAGTGAAAAAGAAAACCGTTATCTTAAGTAACTGCTATTGGAAGGTCATTTGGAACTACAGAATGACCCAACCTATTCTGTCTGATACAGGGAACAACCTAAGGAACAGTCAAAGAATGTGACAATTTGTAATAAAATAGTCTTTCTGATTATGAAATGGCTTTCCAGTGACCCTGTCTTTCCTAATTCCTTCTTCCTCAATTCATTAAATCAAATGACAAAATACCCCACTAATAATATAACACAATATTCATTGACACATATAACATTTTTGTTCTATTTATTCATTTCATTATGTTTTCATTCTATTTCAACCACTTTTAGGCTGCTTTGTCCCCAGATTTAAGTAATCAATATTCTTTGTGCTTTAAAAACAAACAAAAACATGTTGAGAACAAATGTCTGCTTCTGGCTATGATGGAGTCACTGGGTCCAGACTTCCCTTCCCACCATAACTAACTTAAAAAAATTGGGCAGAATACATGAGACAACTATTTCAGATATTGGAAAACAGGTAGTGCCGGACTGTGACTTCTGGAAGTAGAGAAACAAGTGATATGGACCTACGATTGCCCAACCTTATGCCTAGATGCCCTTTCCTTACCCTAGTTCTAAGAGGTGCATCCCAACCAGAGCATTGCAGAATTCCTGAGGCGCAGAGATACATATTAGAGATCATGAAGGCTGAAGTCACTGGAACTACCAGGACAAACTATTGGAAAGGAGAGGATTGCACAGGCAGTTTCAGAAATTTCACAGGAATTACCTTGGGTCTGTTTTTTAAGACTTCACTGTGCACATCTAGGGAGAAATGCCCTCAAAAGTTAGGCACGAAGATATTCATATTCTGAGCAGCCAGAGCAGAGAGTCCTTGTTGAAAACTTGGGCCATTTGGTGAAGACCTTAGAGGGGTTATGTCTTGATAGTAGTGGGACTACACTAGCCATGAAGTAAAGGCTACTCAGAGCTTAAAAACAATTGCCAAAAGATCCAGCTGATATTTAAGTAATATAATTCTGTCAGAACAAAGTACAAAGCTCTTTAAAGGAAGACCACAAATCCAGCATTCAGCAACATAAAAATACCAAAGTTCAGCATTTGTTAAAAAACTACAGTCAAGGGTGCCTGGGTGGCTCAGTTGGTTAAGCGACTGCCTGCTGTTCAGGTCATGATCCCAGAGACTGGGGATCGAGTCCCACATCGGGCTGCCTGCTCGGCAGGAAGCCTGCTTCTCCCTCTCTCACTTTCCCAGCTTGTGTTCCCTCTCTGGCTGTGTTTCTCTCTGTCAAATAAATAAAATCTTAAAAAAAATAAAGTCATATGAAAACAAGAAAGTATGACCCTTACTCAGTAAAAAAAATACGTTGGAAGAAACATGTCTGGGAATGACAGAGATGATTGAATTAATAAATAGGAATATTTAAATAGCTATTATACATAAGTAGTTAAAGAAAAATTGAACACTATGATGAGAAAAATGAAAAATAGAAACTATAGTTTTGAAAAACAAAACATTTGAAGTGAAAAATCACTTGGTGGGATTCATAGCAGATTAGACATTGCAGAGGAAAAACATAGTCAATTTGAAAACATAAAAATAAAAACTATCCAAAATGAAGCATAAAGATTAAAAAAAAGTGACAGAGAGAGTCTCAGTAATTTCAGAAAAAATTTCAAGTAGTCTAGTATATATGTGAGAAGGGAGGGGAGGAGAGAAAATATTTAAATAAATAATGAGTTGAAATACTCTAAATTTGATGAAAACTATAAGCCCACAGATCTGAAAAGCTTAAGGAGTTTCGTACATGCTCAACACAACGAAAACCACATTAAGACATATCATATGACCAAATTGATAAAAACCAATGATAAGTAGAAAATCTTAAAAAGCAGGTAGAAGGGAGAAATAACATGTTATGGATAGAGGAATGGAGATGACAACTACCATAATTTTCTCATCTGAAACTGTGCAAACAAGAATGGAACAACATATTGAAAGTGCTAAAATCAAAACCAAAACCAAAACCAGAACGTGAAAAGCAAACAATAGTACCTATCGAACTAGAATGGAAATGCTTAAAAATGGAGGTACAATAATAACTCTTCAGACAAACAAAAGTTAAAACAACTTGTATCCAGAAGAACTGAACTATAAGGATTGTTAAAGATATTCTTGAGGCAGGAATTTTGAACTTTATATAGAAATAAAGAACCCTACAAATTGCAAGTATATGGGTGAATTTAGCAGATATGTTTATTTTAAGATTTTGTCAAAAGATAACCAACTAGGGTCATTTGTTTTGTTTCTTAAATTCCATATCTGAGTGAAACCATATGGTATTTGTCTTTCTCTGACTTATTTCATTTAGCATAATACTCTCTAGCTCTGTGTCATTGCAAATGGTAAGATTTCATTCTTTTTTATGGCTGAATAATATTCCATTGTGTATATATACCACATCTATATCCATTCACCAGGCAATGGATATTTGGGCTCTTTCCAAAATTTGGCTATTGTTGATAATACTGCTATGAACAATCACAGAGGGGGAAAAAACAGAGAGCCAAACCAAGAAAGAGACTCTTAAAAAAATAAGATTTTATTTATGTATTTGACAGAGAGAAACACAGCCAGAGAGGAAACACAAGCAGGGGAGTGAGAGAGGGAAAAGCAGGCTTCTGGTCAAGCAGGGAATCCAAAGGGGTGTAATAGCATTTGAAGCTATAGACTGTGGTAAGTTAAAAAGGTATGTTTTAAACCCGAGAAGTAGCACATGTGCATATGCACAAACCAAAACCTAAACAACACACGGGTAGAGCTAATAAACCAATAATAGTGATAAAATCTAATCAGAAAAGATATTTAATCCAAAAGAAGGCAGAATAATAGGGGAAATAAGAAAGAATTAATGGGACAAATCAAACACTATCAAGATCGTCACTTAAAGCCTAACCATAATAAAAATCCTCTAAAATATATACAAAATTTATAATTAAAAATCTTTTAACATATAATTAAAATAATAATTATGTTATAAATTATAACAATTGTGTTGGGGTGAACTCTAAACACTTCAGGTAAAGGGCTGACATTGTCAGAATGGATAAAATGACAAGAACTAATTGTTCTTGTTCTTTTTATGTCATCTACAAAAAAGTCAACATTAAGTATAAAGTCACAAATAGGTTAAATGTAGAAGGATGGAAAAAGATATACCTTAAAGACACTAATCAATTGAAAGCTCCAACTGCTATATTGATATCAGAAAAAGTAGATTTCAGAGCAAGGTGTGTTACTAGGGTTATGATACAGAAAATACAATTAAAAAAATGCAACCCCTGTTCATGATCAAAACCCCCAACAAACTAGGAATAGAAATACGTATTCTTAACTTGACTTAATGGGATATTTACAAAAACCTGCAATGAACATTATCCTTAATTGAAGGAGCAATTGAGTACTTTTCCACCTAAGATTGTGAACAAGTCAAGGAAGCTTATTCTCACTATTTCTATATAACATGTTATTGATGGTCCTGGCTGGTATAGTAAGGCAGGAAAAAGAAATAGAAGACACACAGAAAGGAGGAAGAAAGTGTTCTTATTTCCGGAAAACCCAATGGTTTCTATGGGTTAGAGGAAGAAAATGTTTTTATTTGTAGATAACCTGATGGTTGTTATGGGCTGAGTTATGTTCCCTCAAAATTTGTGTATTTAAGCCCTCACCTCCCAGCACTGTGACTGTATTTGAAGTGTATTTAAAGAGTGATTAAGTTAAAATGAGACCATTAAGGTGGACTGCAATCCAGTCGGACCAGTGTTCTTTAAGAAGAGGAAATTTGGACACAGACACCAGGAGCTTGCAAACACAAAGAAAACACCATGCAAAGACATAGCAGAAAGGTGCCGTATCTAAACCAAGGAGAGAGTCCCCCGATGAAAACAAATCTGCTGATACCTTAATCTCAAGAACTGTGAGAAATAAATTTCGTTGTTTAAGCCACCCAGTGTGTGGCATTTGTTGTAATAGACCTAGCAAACCATTACAATGGTCTTATAGAGAGCCCTAAGTAATATGGAAAAAAAAAGTTATTAGAACAAATAAGTAAATTTAGCAAGGTCACAGGATACAAGATTGATAACAGAATCAGTTGTGTTTATTCATATGAGCTACAAATAATTGAAAAAATGGACTCAAAATGCAATACCGGTACCATAGCAACAAACCCCATGAAATCACAAAATACTTAAGAATAATTTAGCAAAATATTTTTAATATTTGTGCAATGAAAACTACACAGCTTTGATGAGAGAAATTAATAAGTTGAAAGGTATATCATGCTTATGAATCAAAAGTCTCAGTATTTGTATGTAAATCACATCTCCCTTACTTTCATCTGTAGATTCATTGCAATCCCAATCATGGTTCTCTTCTGTGTAGGTTGACATAGTCCTTCTACAATTTATATGGAAATGTAAAAGGCCTAGAATAGCCAAAAAATTTTTGAAAAAGTTAAAGTAGGAAAAGACTTGCATTACCTAATTTCAGTTGTTACTACACAACTACAGAATTCAAGACAGTGTGATATTCATGTAAGGACAGTTCATGAAACAAAATGGAGCCCAGATAAAGATCCACCACATATATAGTCAATTGCTTTTGACAAAGGAACCAAGGAAATTCAATGGGAAAAAGGATGATCTATTAAATTATGCTGGAACTAATATTCATATGGAAAAAAGTCAGCATTTATATAATTTATATAATATAGTATATATAAATATACATTATATGTATTATAATATATAATATATATAAATATAAATATATATACTTTATTTTTTATTTTATTTTATTTTTCCTATTTTTTTATTATGTTCAGTTAGCCACTGTATGGTACATAATTAGTTTTTGATGCAGTGTTCAGTGATTCATTAGTTAGTATAACACCCAGTGCTCAACACCACATGTGCCCTCCTCAATGCCCATCATCCTATTACGCCCTCCCCCACTTCTCCCCTGTGAAACCCTCAGATTGTTTCCCAGGGTCCACAGTCTTTCATGATTCCTTTCCCTGTTTGATTTCTCCCCCTTTGGATTTCCATCCCTTCCCCTATGGTCCTCTGTGCTATTACTTATCTTCCAAATATGAGTGAAACCTTATGATAATTGTCTTTCTCTGCTTGACTTATTTCACTTAACATAATCCCCTCCAGGTCTGCAAATGGTGGGTATGCATCATTTTTAAGGGCTGAATAATATTCCATTGTATATATGTGGATCACATCTTCTTTATCCATTCATCTGCTTCAGCAGAATCTCAGCTCCTTCCACAGTTTGGCTGTTGTGGACATTGCTGCTATGAACATTAAGGTGCATGTGCCCCTTCTTCTCACTACATCTGTATCTTTGGGATAAATACCTAGTAATGCAATTGGTAGGTCATAAGGTAGCTCTATTCTTTTTTTAAAAAATATTTTATTTATTTATAGAGAGAGAGAGAGAGTGAGAGAGTATGAGAGGGAAGAAGGTCAGAGAAAGAAACAGACTCCCCGTGGAGGGGGGTACCCCAATGCGGAACTTGATCCTGGGACTCCAGGATCATGACCTTACCTGAAGGCAGTGGCTTAATCAACTGAGCCACCCAACTGCCCTGGAATAGCTCTATTCTGAACATCTTGAGGAACCTCATACTGTTTTCCAGAGTGGCTCTACCAACTTGCATTCCCACCAACAATGTAAGAGGGTTCCCCTTTCTCCACATTTTTGCCAATATTTGTTGTTCCTGTTTTGTTAATTTTTGCCATTCTGACAATATATATATGAGTGCACACACTCATTTATATTTGTCAAACTCATTAAACTATACACTTAAAATGGGCATTTTAGTTTACGGAAATTCTTCAAGAAAATTGGTCAAAATAGTTTCAAAAACCTTATTAAAATGTAATGGAACCTTGACATTTCAGCCTTTGTATAAATGAATAAGGGCAATATAAGAGGTGCAATGCTGAGACGTAAGACTGGTGCTTCTGGGCACTAGACTGAGCACCAGTATCACCAGATGTTTCTCAGGAGGCTAAGGAATTTTTGCAATTTCAAAATTTAGGCATGATCAGATCCTTCTACAAATTGTGAATGATCTTATTTTTTCCCTCGTATTCTGTAGCTTGTTGGATAAATTATTTGCTTAAATTTTTCTAAATTTTCAAATAAAACTTTTTCTTACCCCCTGCCTTTTTTTTTTTTTTTTTTTAAACTACCAGCAACAAAGTGTTTCCCTGGCCCTTCAGCTGTTTCAGAGGGAAGATATACCTCTTTCTCTTACCCTCACAAGTTCTCCCCCTTCACTTCTTGCTGAATGAAACATTTATTGAAATAGAAAACACAGCCTAAGTTTTGAGAAAAGAAATCACAGCAAAATATCAGTGGAAGTTGGAAGAGCTGAGTTCCCATCCTAGCTCTTCTGTGAATTAGCCATGTTGACCAATCCCTCATTCCACAAACTCCCTGACTCTGACCTCAACTTCCTTATCTCCAAAAGGAGAAAGGTGAATTCTATGAGCTATTTTGCCTCTCAGAGTTCTTCCCTGAAAAACCTATAGAAAGCTTTCAGTTATTCCCTTCTCATTTGCATACTGCATTCTCTGAAATGTAGCTGTCTACTTCCTGCTGGCAGCGTAGGAGGAGGATGCATTTCAAGCACCTTCCCAGGGCTCAATTAAAGACAGGCAACTGAAGTGAGCAGGTCTTGGAGGAGACACAGCCAAAACAAATTTCTCCAACAAGCTCGGCATACTCTCACTAAGGGCGCTCACACACATGGATTTCCACATGAATGGGCAAGAAAGGTTTATTACCACAGTTTTAGGGATGACTGTCTTAAACCACAAGATACAGCTTGATCATTCAGACCTTTACCCAGGTCAGCCTTTGGAGTCTTTTTCTTCACCTTAGGGATTTGGCATAAATCAAAACCTCAGTAGAGAAAACCCCTCAGGCTTCCGGTCATTTGGACCCAACCTCTATTTCATTGCAGTTTAGGCTCATCACTAAAAGTGACATTTTGACAGAATATAAGACTGAAAAAAAGATGTATAAACTTATTTTTCCACAGCCTTCTTCACAGGTTGAATCTGTTTCAAGGAAAGTTGGACTTTGTATAAAGTCTTAGGTGTGGCTAGGACCAAAAGTAGGCTCTGTGGGAATATGGTGGCAAAGAAAATGGACCACAGAAAGCTTCTTCCTCTGATGCATGTCTGTAGTAGTTTTGCCCATTTCAGACTGGCCCCATGGGTCGATTATGCCTCCACATCCCATCAAAATGATCCTTATTCTGTGTACTAATCTTTGTTGAGTTCTTAATGTGTATTAAGCATTGCTAAGGAGACAGCAATGAATAAGAACCTAGAGTCTGGCTGCCTTAGTCCTAATCTTGTTTTGGCAGCTCTGTGACCAAGGGAAAGATAGTCATGATATTCACTAAGCTTTAGCTTTCTCATCAATAAAATGGAGAGAATAAAAAATATATATATCTTCAAAGATTAACAGAGCTAGTGCCCATAAAACATTGAGCACAGTGTTTGGTACTTGGAGAGTCTTCTATAACTGTTAGCAAGTATTCTCATCATTAATTGAGGTAAAGAGACTTTAGTGGTAGATGTGAATGGAGTAGGAATATTCTTTGGGTATCCCAAGTAAGGAGTGATTAGTTCTGACCAGGTTAATGGGGATGGCTTTTCAGAGGAGGGGACACTTTAGCTGCCCTGGGAACTGTGATAGCTGGGAACTGTGAGAGGGCATTCTGGTTGTATGGGTCAGCAATACAGTCCCTACATGATCTCATCCAGAAGGATGTGATTACTCAGACATTTAAAAGATAAAAAGCCACAAGCTCAGTATGAGAGCAACTGTGGTGGAAGGATAATTAAACTGTAGCCTGTTCATGGACCTCCTGCTAAACCTAAACAGACTTCTCAGACCGGTGACTCATCAAGAGAACAAACTACACGTACCTGTTGCATAAACCCAATGCTTTTGCTTTATTTTTATCTTGGTTCTCTAACCCCTCTTTGTTCCATTATTAATACCCAGTGTACTGATGAGACAGGCTTAAATGTGATGAACTTCACTGTGGCTTTTTGCACTTGCTCTACATTTTTGTGGCTAAAAGAGTGTGTTCCTCTTTGCCCCATCTTTATCCTTTCTGGAAAAGTGCTTTTTACTATAACATGGAGTAGCTGTCACTTCAGCACTTTGTTCCAGAGTAGATACACAACTAGAATTACTCTTTACTGAGCCTTACAGAGGGCACTTTCAAGCTTCTTTTTTCAGTCAGTCCTCACAACAGTCCTCTCAAGGTGACATTGTTTTCCTATTTTATGGTTGAGACTCAGTGGTGAAGCCATTGGCCAGTGTCAGCCAGCCTGAATGTGAGGCTCTCTGCTTCAGAGACTTTTTCTTGGGCTCACTCTCATCACTAGACCATGTGTGCCTGAAACACTCAGGATTGGAAGAGCGACTGAGTGGGGAAGGCAGAGCCCTAATGTCATCTCTTTCTTCACATCTCCCTCAAGCTCAGGCCCACAGCTATTGAAAGTTCCCTCACAAATGCTGCTAAGTTTCCCATGTCTATGCTTTGAAGTCAAGTAGAGAAAGCTTCATTCTCTCTATCTGCTTTCACGTATCTGAGGAGAGTTTAATCATTAATACCCTTATCTTCATCACTTTTCATGACCTCTTCTCTAGTTGTTGTTGTTGTTTTTTAAGCAGGCTTCATACCCAACATGGAGCCCAATGCAGGGCTTGAACTCTTGCCCCTGAGATCAAGACCTGAGTTGAGATCAAGAGTTAGTGCTGAACTGACAGAGCCACCCAGGTGGTGCCCCCCCCCCCACTTTTTAAGGCAAAACAGTTTCCATTTGTAAGCTTTAGTGTTGAAGGATGGCAGAAGCAAAGTGACCATGTGACTATGTCTAGGAATCTGATTGGCTCTCAAGGTCTCTGAAGGTGAACCTCTTTTATTTGTGGAGATGGTTTTCTTAGGTTCTGAATAATGACAACTTTCATCACCATTTTCACTTTATTTTACTTAAGAAAAAAAAAATCTGGGGAGCCTGGGTGGCTCAGTCGGTTAAGCATCTGTCTTCAGCTCAGGTCATGATCCTAGGGTCCTGGGATTGAGCCCACATAGGACTCTCTGCTCAGTGGTAGCCTGCTTCTCCCTCTCCCACTTCCCCTGCTTGTGTTCCTTCTTTCACTGTCTCTCTCTCTCTCTCTGTCAAATAAATAAAATCTTAATAATAATAATAATTAAATAAAAAGGGAAAAAAATCTATTACTTGATTTTTCAAGTTCCTATTCTGTGATTTCTGGCACAAATGAAACTTGTGAAAACTCTAAAGATTAATAAATTGAACTCACTCCAGTGTGAACAATTTATCTACCATCCCTGGTCAACTCTTCCATTCCTACCAAATTCCCATGTTTGTAGAGACTCTTCCTCAACTTTCCTCATAAACCAAGAGCATATTTCCGTTAATTAAATGGCTTTTTTCTCATTAAGAAGCCAACACTGCAGTGGCATTTTTTCCTTTCTTCCCCTGCCTGCTTGCTTTGACTGGTGGTGGGATTAATTGGGCCGTGATCAATCTCCTAAAAGACAGCAAATTGGGAATGGCAGGTGGAAGGAGAAAAACATGAATATTAATTAGCTGAGATTCCAAACAGAAGCCTCTTAATTATATTAAAACGCACAGGCCTGCAGGCGGTGAGATAGTTCCTGTTATAAATCTGCCTGCAGGCCGTTACCTCAGCAATGTCAATGCCTTTTAATGAATGAATATATACATTTCAAGTGGGGGAGAGAAAAATACTTTCTTGTTTATAAATATTAAAAAGAAAACTATCGATGTGAGGGGCTATCCATGACAGCTCCTCTCAGGCTGGAGATGTTTGGGGAAGGCAGAGAAGCCAGTCTCCCTAGATGGCTCATGCCCGGCTGTGAAACCAAAGCCTGTGGTTAATATAGGACCGATGCAATTAGGAACAGATGACGGGGAGCCAGGCCGAGCCAGAGGCTCCACTTCTCTTTAGGTCGGTGAGTGAGAGGCACGTAAGGAAGTTACATTAACTTGTCAGGTCACCTCAGAACGATTTGCCACAGGAAACAAGGAAGTCAGGGGCCTTCAGTACTTGCGAACACAAAGAAAGCATTTAAAGATTGAACGGTGACCAGCCCCTCTCAGAGCAAGGGGCCACACACTGAGAAGTGCTAGAATTCCAGAATAAAGAAAGGAAATTTGAGAAAGCAGACTTTAGAAGATCTAGAATTCCCTTGAGAATATCCATGAAGGAAGTCAGAAGGAAATACAGATATAGTAGATGTAGTGGGATGGAAGGCAGGCTTGATGTAGTTTTGGAATATAGGTGAGGTTTGGTGGGATGAGATTGGGAGCCATGACCAAGAAAGGATTCTTGAGATATCTTTGGTGCACAAAACGGTTGTTTTATTGAAGTATGGCAACAAGACCAGTGGGCAAAGAGCTGCTGCACCAGGGTTGTGAAAGGTAGAAGATTAAGTACTTGGGAGTTGGGGGTGGGGAAAATGGCAGGCTTTCAAAAGAACTTTCATATGCTAAGAGGACCTAGAAGATCCTGGAAGCCTTTGCCATCATCAAATTAAGGTTGTTTCCCCCTCTCTAGTGAGGAATTAACATTAAGGCAATTGGGAGCTTCCTGGAGGAAGTGACACAAATCCTACCCAGGAGTGGGGGGGGGGGTGAGCCTGGCAGGGTGTCTGCTTGTACTTTGTCCTTAGCTAGCCTTCTGCTCCCTCATCAGGCTGATCACAGATTACTTCTGAGCTTGTTGCAGATTATCTCATAGACTCAAAGGCCTTGAACAAAGGTTAGTGGCCAACTAGTCCAACTCCCTCAATTTCAGAGAACTAGAAATAGGCCCAGAGGAGAGGAATGAGGCATCTCAGAATGCCAGTTAGTAGGGAAGTCCTATTTATTTACTTATCTACTCACCTGTTTACCCATGTACTTTCCTTACCTATTTATGTGTTAATATACTACCTCCTTCTAGAAAAAATATGCACACCTTACATAATCTGAGAATCTCCATATACATGGCCATGATAATTCAACCCAAATGCAGGGAATCTCTAAGGTCCCTCTCAATCTATTGGAGTATCAACAGAAAGACTGCAGAGCCTTTGTGGAGTTATCCTTGCTTTTAGAAAGTGTGACAGGTGAAAAAAGAAACTCACCAGAAGATACCTGAAAAATTTTGCACCTTGAAGTTTGGCATTAGCCGACTTTGAAAGGAAGCTAAACAGAGCATAATTTTTTTGAGTGCAATTAAAAAATAACTGCATGCATTTGAAATCCAATCGAGGTTCCTTATGATCTTGAAAAGCTTAGGTGGGCTTTTCAAAGAAAAATCAGAAATCATCTGAAAGGGGCACACCCTTGTTTATGAGCCTGTGTGTGTGGATGTGGATATATAGAGGGTTGATGAGGGCAAGTTCTAGGCTGATCTCGCAGGGCAGTGGGCCAGCATTCCCAGAATGGATGAACTTCTATCTCACAACATCTGCCTTCAGTTAACTAGGAACTCAGGAGAGTATGTGGATGACTTCCTACAGGAAAAGCAACTCAAAGATTAAGTCAGGATTAATAGGAAAGCACAGCTACTCTATTGCAATGATGTCAATGTTCACAGACATTTATCTAGAGAGCAGAAATTAGGCAGGCTCAAAACTTCTTTGAGATGCATTTAATTTTGCCTCATGACTATGAGACATAGTCATAGAACTTATCTGGTAACATTGAGGAGAAGGAAGAGAATAGTAAAGGTCACATAGCATGTTAGATGTCCATTTGGTTCAATGTGGACATGATACTTTCTTTGTGACAGGTTATTAGGATCTAATGATGCAAAGCAGAGTAAGACACAGTGCTTGTTATCAGCCTGACCTTCTCAAGAGGCACATAGAACAAAAATATCTTCAGCCTAACCAGCCTAAGTGCTGTAGTAGGGGTGTGCAAGGCAACAAATAAGCACACAAGAACAGTGCTCACCTCATCTAGGTCATAGGGATAGGCTTTTAGAGAAGATAGAGTCTGAGTTGAATAGGCGAAGAGGAGGGTAGAGGAATAGAGGGAGATAGGAAGGGGAAAGGACATGACCTTGAGACCTAACAGCAGTAGCAAAGGCGCACTGTGTGCTTCTGCTCTACACACTTTTTCTCATTAGAGGAAAACCTTTTTGCTGTTACTGTCTCCAGATGAAAGTCCACATCCATGTAAATCAGAAATTTTCCTCTCTATGGGATAATGATAGGAAGCACTAATGAAATAGAGCAGTCAGCAACTCACCATTCACTGTCCTGAGTTGCTCCTGCTTTTCCACCTAGAAGATTTGGCTGCTGATAATCTCTAGAAAATGGAAATACCATATATGTACATCACCTGCCTGCATAATGAATTGCACATTATCAGTATAAACCAAACAGGGTGGACTTATTATAAACTCCCTGTTCTTGCTGATTGTATGTTTTTGTTTTTAATATTCATAACCAGTCAGTGAAACTGAAATCAGTAGTTGGCTGGAGGCTACAATGGAAGGAAACTCTGTCATTGTCCCTTTGGTGGTTGTCAAGTGTTCTGGACTATGTAAGGTGAGCGCGCGCGGAGTGGAGCGGTTCTTACCCAGACGGAGAAGCTTGGGCTGGGAAGATATTGAACCTTATCTCTGGGTTAATTTGCTTAATCAGTAACTGTTCTTGAGGCCATTCTTAGCAGTTGACCAAGGTCAAAGTCTTGACTGCGTACAAGGGGAGCTGGACGAAAATAATCCCTTTGCAGCAGGAGCAACATTAGCCTTTCTCTAGGCAAGGGTCAGGGTAGAATTAGAAATGTTATACTCCTTCTATTCCTCCTCAACTAATCCCATCTCCTATATTTTTTCTGTTTTTCTTTTTCCCTACTCCTCTTGCTGGTATTGGGTATAGACTTAAGGTTGGTTAGAGAATGTACCCATGCTGGAAATTTGTTTATTTGGGGGGGACTGATATTTCACCCTCTTAGCTTCCCAGAGCTACCAGAAAATTCTGGAAGTACACCAATTCACTTGAGTTCAGGAACTTGACTCATCAGGGGTCTTTCTAAAGTAGCTGAGGTTCAGGCCATTTAGCCGCACTTTGAGAGAGCAGAATTGCTGCACTGAGCTGGAGTTGGGGAACTTCCAGTGATTTATGGCTATCCTGACACTTTGAAGATTTTGTCATCTCTGTGCCAATGCTGGATAAGTAGTAGAGACATTTCACAGTTAGCCTCTTATCAGAGATGGCACATGCATATCTTTCTGATTAAGGCAAACTCAGTTTTTTGAGTTTGATCAGCCAATAAATGAAAGCTTCAGAAGAACACATCCGACCTGTGATAAATGGGCTGGTCATAGAAGGAAGGGTGAGTGACCAAAAGGCAAGGGAGTTTGGGGAGGAGACTTCTTGGCAGGGAAGAACTAATTCAGTAAAGTGCTCCTGTTACCAGACTCTCCTGGACCTGTTTCTAAGGATTAGGGAGCTGCCAATAGAAATAGACCAAGGGGTTCTTATACAGACTCTGCATGAGGTTGGAAGTAGACAGTGCTCTGGGATTTAATATAAGGACTGTGTGTGTGGGGTGTGTGTGTGTGTGTGTGTGTGTGTGTGTGTGTGTGTGTGTGAGAGAGAGAGAGAGAGAGAGAGAGTAAATGTGGGGGGGGGCGTGGTAGGTCAAAGGTGACTGCAACTGTCTTCTTCCCTTTGCCATTCTATTCTTCCCAACAAGAAGTGGAGCATATTTTCCCTCCTCTTGGACTTTACCAATAGAATGTGACAGCAGGGGTGTTATGAGGCCAGACCTTAAAAGATCTATAGCTTTTTCTATCCCCTTTCTTGGATCTCAGCCACCATACCATGAGGAATCACAAGAAACCACATGGTGAGACAAATTGGGAGGGAAACCAAAGCCCCCAGCCCACAGCCCTAGCTGAGCTCCTAGCCTACATCCAAAGTCATATCCAGCCAGTGGGGAATGAGGCAATATTTGATCATCCAGTCATCCTAGTGCCCCACCTGACACCATGTGAAGCAGAAGAAGCAATCAATACACAGGATCATGAGAAATAATAAGTTATTTTTTTTTAAGCTACTAAGCATTGGGGTGGCTTGTTACAAAGAAATAGATAATCAAAACATGAGGAATTGCCATGCTTTGGAGAGATGATTGATGTCACTGGAGTGCAGCTTAGTTGGGGAGGGGGTGACAGCCACTGGAACTAACACCTGTGGTAAGAAACATGTCAGTGGGAAAGCACTCCCACAGGACCAGCAGGGGAGAGGGAAAAGGGAGGGTCCCTGAGGGAAGGCAGGTAGTCCTTATTCTGACATACATGGGCAACATGCACCTGAGGAAATTCTAGAAAGATTTGGGAGATCTTGATAGAAGTAAAGGTGATCTAGAGTTTACAAAATAGTGAGTAGATTTGAACAAGGGAACCCCAACCTATGCAGACTTTTGTTGTTAGTCTATAACCTTGATGTCAGCTGGGTCCTCTCTTCTTGAGATCTAAATGAGATTGGATCAAATCTCTAATTTCACATGTCATGAAAGGTCAAAGCCTCCCCAGGATTTTTGTGAATTTCTAGGGGAATTACTCTCTCCTCTTTAGCACTGGCTCCAAACTCTTGCTTCCCCCATTTATGGGTTGTCTCATTGTCCCTTTTATGCTGTTTCTGTTTCACATAATATCAACCTAAACACAATTTTCAGTTCACAAAATGTCAACCTAAACATGAAATGTAAGCCTCCTCTTTGATGTCACAAATTCTACTTATCAAAGCAATTTTTGTGATTAGTAGATTTTAATAAGGAGTTTGGGGATATAAGAAGGGGATTGTAAATTATAGCAATACAAACTTGAAATTGAACTGGAGTCTGTCCTCATTCTTAAAATGGGTCTGGGTCCCTGGTCACTGGGGGTCTTCACAAGCACTGTCATTCCAAGTATAGGTGGAGGGCCTCATTCTGTGTCATAGTTCCTTCCACCCTTCTATTTTTCAACTGGAAACCAAATTCTTTTCACCTCATGTAGAATAGCTATCTATCTATTTATTCTGCTCAATGTCTCACTCTCTGTCCTAAGCTGCTTATCGGTGTATTTACTGAGTAAAGACGGTTGCCCTCCGAAAAGCAGTTATGATGTCAGTTGTTATAGTAATAACATTTCACTCTTTCACTTTATACCCTACTAAAATCACACAGTTTCCAGAAAAGATGCCTAGTGTTGGTCTCTCTCCTCTGCCCCCTCTTGGTGTGTATGTGTATGCGTTGAATGAGAGGAAAATCAAAGATAATACTGGACCAGACTAGACTCACCGCCATTCCTCTTCTTCCTTCCTCTTGGGAGGTGGGGAAAATGCCCTAATCAGGGGTCCTGTGGGGTGGTTCTTTCTTTGTACTCCCCTATATTTCCCAGGTGAGGAGGGAAGAGTTTCTGAATCTCTTCTCTGGGTTTCTTGGTACAGGGTGTCTCCCATCCCACACCAGCCTTCCCCTAGACTAGGGACAGGCAGGCAGAACAGCCTTGCAGGCTTTGCAAACTTGGGTCTAGGGCGGTGGGGCAGCCTCTCAGGAGCAAATGCAGCAACATCCTGCCTTGACATGAAGAGTCCCTTGCCATAGTGCTGAATTTTCCCCAGCACCCTGGATGTGCACAACTTCAGGATTTCCCTATCTGTGTGCATGTGCTTACTTCTCCGTGGGTAGCGTGGGCTGACTCTCCAGCCTGGTTTTCCAGGACACTTCATCCAAACCAGATACACAGGATTTTGTGCTCGCAGAGCTATGGAATGGGCTGATGAGACCTAATGCCTTTTTGTGAAGTCTAAAGCCATCTAATGTGTATTAAGTGGCAGCAACTTCTTCCTCCTTTCCCCACCCCGACACCCACCATCTCCTCAGAACTTCCAGAGCAGTCTCTACTCTGGCCTGGACAAAACGACTCCCTTGGAGGAGCCCTCCATTCCCTAATTCTTCTCATTGATTAAACTGAATGTGGGGACTAACAGACTTTCAGGTTCTCTCTGCTCCCTAAAAGTCAGACTGTGAGGAACTGGAGACTCTGTCTCCATCCTGAGCCTGATTCACCACCAGATCAACATTCTTTGAGTTTCTGGTCTCCTTCGAGGAGGCCTTGACACTTAGAAAATTGCTGACAAAAGTGACCTGTGCTCAGAACTTGTGAGGTGTTGTTTGTTTTTCTAAGCGACATGTCTGAGAGGTGAGTGTACAGTTTCATTGAGAAATTCATTCATTCATTCATTCATTCATTCATTCATTCATTCATTCATTCATTTTCATGGCATGACTCTATAGTAGATTCCCTAGGAAGTCAAGTATGAATGGGCCATAGAATCTTGTGTTATAAGAGTTTACAATTCAGTAGGAAAAATAAGATATCATACCTATCCCATTTTGGCAGGGTTGATGCCCTCTTGGAAATGGGAGCTCTATGGAGTCAGAGCTGTATGGGTGATTTATGGCACCATCCTGTGGAATCCCATTCTCCCTTTTGTCCATTGGCAAGTGGTTCCTCTCTCCCCTTCCAATTCTCTGAAGTCATGACCTGCAGCGTTCTTTCGGGTCCATTCATGCAGTGGTCCGGCAGCCCACTCAGGTGACAGAAATGTTTTAGGCCCCTCATTATGTCAAAGAACTCCCATGAATCTTTAATTGCCTGCTGACTTTGACCCTGTTTTCTCATCCATGGCCATTTCCTTGAAGAATTCTCAAGCTGCCCCCAAATTTACCTTTCAACATACATCATGTTGCTGTTTGTGTACTTTGTCCCAGTACTATAATTTGTAGACATTTTCTCAATCATTATGTGTCAAAGATACATGGCAGAGACAAAGGATGCGTTGGCTAAGCCAAGCCCACTTCAGGAGGCCCCCAGTTCAGGGCAGCAGGGTCGCACCCTTGCCCTGCGGCCAGCATTCAAAGTATGGCACAGAACACATGGTGCCTGAGCGTGCAGGCGTCAGTGCCATGCTAGCTCTCATACATTGGTACTCGGGTTGGGGAGAGAGAGCTACATGTCTAGCATACTTCCGTGGATTTTTTTTCCTGAAGATATTTTAAAGAAAACAACATTACAACAAGTCAATACTATAAGGGAAGGGAGATGACATTAAAATACATATAAGGGATGAGGTGTGACCTAAAGTAAATGAAACACATAGGAAACTATTATTTTTGGCTTTGGTGATCAGGAGAAGCTTCCTGGAGGAGGCAGCCTTTGAGAGGGCATTATATTCTTTGCAATGAATAATAAGACTATTTGCCGTGGAATAAACAAATTAACTCCAGGGGACTGAAATGTGATTAAGAGAGCAAAAGTACGGTCCTTTCTTATGGAGCTGCATTTCTCCCAATAAAATGTTATAAGCTTATAATTTCAGAAGACATTGAGCTGGATACTTACAGAAAGCAAGGTTGGTTGTTGCTTTTTTTTTTTTTTTTTTTTTGTCTTCCTGAAATACAGGAACTATTTCTTATTCATATTTATAGTCTTAGACCTAACACAGTACCTGGTAAATGGCTCAATGATAATTTGTCAGTTTATTGGCTGAATGAATGAATGTTTAATTTCTCAGCCTAGTAGAACTGTTTTGGTTTCTGTTTGGAGTCAAGTATTTATCTATCAAATGTAAAGTGTCTCTACCTAACATTATAGTTCCTTTGCTTGTGTAGCTCAACACTCAGGAAAGTATTATACATAAGGGCAGTATTCCGCTTTATTTAACAAATTATAAAGTAGATAAGTAGGTATGTCCAAAAGATGTTCAGGATTTCTTTTAACACATTAGGATAGTGATTTGTTTTTTTTTTTAAAGATTTTATTTACTTATTTGACAGAGAGAAACACAGCTAGAGCGGGAACACAGCAGGGGGAGTGAGAGAGGGAGAAGCAGAGTCCCTGTTGAGCAGGGAGCTGGATGCAGGGCTCGATCCCAGGACCCTGAGATCATGACCTGAGCCGAAGGCAGAGGCTTAACCAACTGAGCCACGCAGGCACCCCAGGATACTGGTTCTTAATTAGGTTAATGGAACACTGCCAGTCTGACTGCCTCCGAATTATCCAGGAAACTTAAAGCAATTCAAATTTTGGGGCCTTCTTCCTTCTGTATTTTTGAAAATTTCCTCAGATAATCCTGATATGTAGCTGGGTTTGAGAACCACTGCCTTAATCTTTACAGTAAGATTAAAATTTAAAAAGTCCTAGCTGTTGGCAGTTTTCCAGAAGTGGATCACGTGGCAGAGGCCCACTGAGAGTCCACCCAGGCAGCTTTTGGAAGGGAAGTACAGTCTGTCTGTAGGCATTGACCTAGTGCTCTTCTCCTCTTCTCCCAACACCATGTTTGTTGTGTGTTCACAGTCTCTTTGAATGCAAATAGGTACCCATCCATCTTGGGATTTTGAGACAGCACTCATTTCAAATAACCTTCCTTGTAATTCTCATGAACAGAGATGGGCTACTGGCTTCCATACTTTTGAGATGTAGTTCCATGTGCGCAAAGATCAGACCTGGCCAGTGACCTAGAGTTGGTAAGGGGAGCTTGAGGTCATGTCAGTGTCACCCCACCTTGCTGTGGCCTCTCAGGGCTGTGATCCTGGAGGTCTGTGTGCATCTCTAGTCCTCACAACAATCCTGCAAAGGAACCAGTCTCTGGAGGCTTCCATTTTGTGGATGGAGTGTTCCAAGAGCTGATAATCTCTAGGACATTGCTGCCATTCAAATCCTAGTTGCACACCCTGGAAAGGACTTCTGGGTGTTCACTATACCCCACTGCCTTTTCCCCAGGGATGTACACCTCCACTACATTTCCCAGGATCCCTGGCAGTTAGGTGTAACCATGTGGCTGAGTTCTGGCTAATAGAATGTAGGTCCACTTCTGAGCTTAGCCCATTAAGAATCCCCAGAGAATCCTTTGGGCCCTTTTTCTTTTCCCATATTCAGGCTGAATACAGCAGACAAAAAAGCCCTATAAGATTCAGAAAAAAGCCCTGAATGATGGTATGAATTCTTATCAGAGAGACTATAGGACAAATAAACTTGTATGGAATTATGACACTGAGATCTTAGGGAAACTTGTTGCAGCAGTGACCGTCCCCTGACTAATACAGTCACCCTGCCTTTGATCTACAGCCTCTGTTGCTGTCACCGCAAGCTCTAACGGGAGAGCTCCAGACCAGGGCCTGAGAGAAGATGTCTTTCAGAGACGCTGCCAGGAGGGCGATGTGACATGGTGTATAAGTACAGGCTTGGAGCTGGAAAATCTGGGTTCGAATGCTGACTTTCTGCCTAATTGTGCGACCTAAACAAATTGCGTATCTTAAGAGACAGAGCATCTCCTCCTTTGAAGTGGGAATTATAAGAGACAACTTGAAAGAGAATCTGGCAATGGAGCTCATAATCTAAAGACTTCAGAAATGCAGCAAAGCTGTAGCAGAAACTGAAGGAAGGATCAAAGACAAGCAGTTTGTAGCTTCAGGCAGCAAGTCTGGATGGCCCAGCCACCACTGTGGCTCTCCGGAGTAGTTTCTTCCCAGGGAGCTGTGTGGCGAGCACTTGCCTCGCATTGTCGCATTTGGCGCCCTAGTGACAACTCGATGGCATAGGTAATATAATAACACACTTTGGAGAATGTTTATGTAGATCAAGTGTGCAACTGGATAATTTTTGAGGTATTTATTCCTGCTTCTTGCTTGTTTCAGAATAATGATAGAATGTAAGTTCAATGAGGGGAGGGCTTTTGTCTGTCTCTTCCCTACCATATGTTAAGCTTCTAGCCCAATGCCCGACACAGAGTATATGCTCAGTGCATAGTTTTTGGCCGGATGATGGATTAATCTCTTAGAAGAGCAAATGGGTAATTTGTTCCTTTGCTTTTATCCCCACACCTTCCTCCTCTTACCTCGGGATAGAATCGTCAGGCCTGTATGTTTAGGCTTCTGATCTCCCATGCTTCTGGAGTTGTCTGATGATTTTTCATTTCAAAGCCAGAAAAAGAAGTTGACAGGTATTCAGAAGAAATGCCTCACTCAGGTTGATGCTTTGATATAAAGAAGTATAACTGGCTTTGAGAGATGATAGGGCAGTAAGACGTCCTCTCGTGTCCCCTGACAGAGCTCTGGGTGGACCAGGGATGTCATGGGTTGGCATGTGAACACCACTGATTTAGACATTGAGTGTCAGGCAGGGTGCCCAACTCACCCCCGTCTTCTGGGCTGTAGTACTGAAAGGCTTGCTTTCTGCAAACCTCATCGGCCCCCCAGTAAAGCAGGAAGTCTTCCATCCTGTCCTGCCATGTCTGCGGATCTATAATGAAAGATCATTGTGACACGTTTGGCATGGAGAAAATGGAGCCTTCCACTTTCAAATGAACCCTCTGGGCTCAGACTTTATGAGCTCAGGGTGCCCAAGACAGACTAAAGAATGGAGGCCCTTCCCTATGTTCTCTGGACACACAAGTCTGCGCAGATTCGTGAACATTACCACGGAGCGGTAGCTCAATCCTCTGACCTTCCCTCACCCGCAAATATTGCAGAGAATACATTTCTTGCTTGTAGTGAAGATCCAGAGGCAGATTTAATTTGACTTGGAAAAAGAGGATGTATGATGCTTCTTCTACCTAAGGAGGTGAGCTGGTTCATATCAGCTGCAAGGACTAGGCCAAAGGTCCAGAGCTAAATCATCATACAATCACTACTTGAGTACAGATCTGTCTGGCCCAGATGGTGGTTTTCTTTCCATTTACAGTCTCTTCGGAGGCACAGTGGCCTTCAAATACTGAGTGAAAAGGAAAAAAAATTGTCCATTCAAATGAACCTTTGGACGCAACTATGTCTTTGTTTCGTCTGATTTTGACTTAGCCTATAGCACCAGTTTCCCTTCCTTCCTTCTGGTTTAGATTTCTCAGTCTGACATTGGAGACTCCTGGTTTTAGGCCTAACCCACCTTTTCTGGCCAATAGCCCATATGACTTCTTCCATGTACCCTGTACTGTAGCCAAGTGGGGCTTCCCCATGCTTTCCCACGTCTGAGCACCTGCCTGCTGCTGGGGGGCCTGCTTCCTGGAATGCCCTTCTCCCATCCTCCCTTATCCTTCAGGTACTCAGGAAGTCATCCTTGATCTGTCCTTTTTGATCTCCTGAAGTGAAGTGGCCCCTGCATTCAGTTACTGTTGTAAGCATTCATTCTGCTTCCAGGAGGGTTCCTTGAGGGCTGGGCACATGCTGTGCATCTTTTCTAGCCTCCCAGAGAACCTAGCACAGAAGTCTGTACATAGTAGACACTCTATATATACTTGTTGACATGCAGTGCCGAGGATTAAAGAAAGAGACACATGTTTAAGTTTTCCCTAGCATGTGACTTAGAATTGGGATGAAAGCTAATCTAATGGAGTTGTTTATGGTAGGAAAATCAGGTGTGAAAAGTGAGGGTGGGGCCAGGAGTCCCTTTCACTCTAAGAGTACCCCTGAAAGTCTCAGGAAGAGTCAGAGCTGATCTCTCTGATCAGTCAGAATGATCAGAAGTCAGCTTCATCCAAGTGTCAGAGCACCACTTCCTGTGGGTAAAAGGGCACTCAGGCCCTCCTTCCAGCCTGCACTTAACCAGGGGAGGCAGACGGTTGGTGGGCTCACCCCATCTGCTCTGCTGAATTCCTCCAGGTCTGTGCTTGGAAGTGCCAGGGATGTCAGTTCCCTGGGCTTGTCAAGCATTGTCCTCCATCCTGGCCAGAACGGAGGGAGCTGGTGTGGGGAGGAGAGCTGCTGCAGGAGCCAGGGCTCTGCCTTCCTTCACCGCACACATCTCCTCCAACTGTGCCCTCGATGTTGCATCCTCCAACCCAAACAAAAAACCTGGAGAAGAAATGATTTTGCGGCTAGCTCTGTTTTCAATACCGTGGAACATTTGCCGGCATGGTGATCCATCACTAGAGACCTTTTTTTTTTTTTCTTCTAAAACCCTGCAAGATAGCCACTTGCCTTTTTTTATCAGCATGTTCTCATCCATGTCACTAGTTACTTTCTTTTGAGGCCAAGTTTTCTTTCTTTTTTTTTTTTCCTGATTTTTGCCATCTGTGCCATATTTCTTTAGACTTTTTCTTCTCTCATCCCTTCTTTAATGCCAGGAGAAGTAATACCAATGGCCTGGAGAGATTCCAGTGCTTGATGCACAGGAACTGGCTAAAAATCTCAACAACATTACTTCACACATGTTCTGGAAATTTCTCTTTCATTTTTGCAAGTGGGCATGTCACATGCACTGCAGAAGAAGATAAGGCTCACAGTTCAACCCTAGTCAAGGGCTGGTGAGCTACCTGCTCTTAGAACATACATGGGGGGCGGGGGGCAGGTCCCTGATGCTGCCTGCAGTCTGGAGACAAGATGCCCTCAGTGATTTGGGATGGCCAGACTGAGGAATCATAACTTCAGCTGAGGGAAGTGAAATCTTCCTTCCTTGGGTGTTGAACTCTATCTCAAGTCAGGAGCTGTAAAATCTGTGAAGCATATCTTCAGGCACATCTTCAGAGGGCTATAGGAGATTTTCCTTCCCCCTCAAATTGTCCTGTGGTAGAAAGTGGCTGAGACCGAGAAACAAAGACTTCTACCAAATAGCTTTGTGGTCTTGGATAAGTCACTTCAAATCTCTGGATCTTAATTTCTTTGTAAATTCTAAGAGTTGGAAAAACGTGTGAGTCTGTATTAGGGGTGTGTATTTCATGGACTTCTCTCAGATGCTAGGGTTGGACTGGTATGAGACATGGAGCCTCAAGAGCCGGAATCCAGAACTTTCTCGGGCTAAGGCAGCTCTTTTTCCACTTTTTGTCTCTCCAGTTTTTTGCATCTCTACTTCTTGTTTCCAACTGAGAGAATCAATTCTGTGACCACATGAAAGTCTCATCAGGCCCAGTACCTTAGGCTACTTTGGTAGTTCATAAAAGGCAACAGAAGTTTTAGCTCTGCCTACATGAGGCTACCAGGCCAAACTGGAACTGAATGTTCTAATTTGTATTAAATTATTTGCCAAGCAAATATGGAGCTCTTTTGATGTAAACAGGAGTGTTTGCAACAACATGGCTCCTAGCAGCAGGCAGACAGACCAGGTCCAACTTGGATCCTGCCTGCTTCCAGTAGCTCTGTATTACTGTTGGTGTAAGTTAGTCCAACTTGACCCTGTGGGAAGTTCAAGGTTCACCATCATTGGTTTTCAGTGTATTGTGTCAGAGGCCAGGACTGCCAGATGCATGACTTTCTGAATGAGGATGGAATCGAAAAAAGGGCTCTGTCTGGGCATTAGGATGTTTAAGATGTTCATAAGCATGGTATAAAGACAGCCGTAAGCCTGGAATTATAGTCTTGGAATCCATCAGTATTTACTGAGAACGCATCCTAGGTGCTGGGGATATAGTACTGAGAATGTTTTTTTAAATAGTATTGGCCTTTCCCAAATTATCCCACAAAATCTAGATTTCCAATTAATCTTCTCAAGCACACTGGTTACCATTCTGCCTTCATAGGAGAGACTGAGGAGCTTTCCTTTCGAGCTCTTCTGGGTGCTCATTCCAAGAATGTGCTAAGGTCACTAACAACTGACCGATATCTGACATTGATTAGCGGTTTTAGGCATCAGTGTTTCTCTTTATAGTAATTCCCAGGACTTTATTTCCAACTGGAGTATGGTTAATACACAAGTCAGTCATAAAAAAATCTACTAGTATAAAACCAAGTGGGTCATCTTTAGTATTTATGGGGCTCCTACTGGACCTGAGCCGGCCCTCAGGTGCATTTGGGTGCTGACTGAAGTAGGTGCTAATAGCAGCCCGTCTGCGCCCTGGGACCTGGGCTCCCCCAAGACATCCCGGCTGAGGCCTGCCTCGGCTCTCCACCAGCCCTGACATTTGGCAGAGGTGCTGAAGAAAAGCTGTCTCTCACTCTGAGATTTTTCAATCCATAAACCAGCAGCAGTTTGGTTGTGGAAGACCCCGGCAGAAACAACATGAGAAAACTGAAAGCACATAAGCACATTTGCCCGGTTTAATAGCCCTGCTTTGACTCTCCACCTCCGGTACCTTAGGCATAAATTGCTGACCTCTATTTAATTTTCTGAACTGCAAGAATTATGGGCCCAAAGTTCAGTGAATTGGAAGAGGTAAGCTTTTATGCCTCTGAGCCAGCTTCCCCATAAGCATTAAGTCTACAAATAAAGGCAACATTTCTATTTATACTTCCTGGGGTTTGTGTATTAGGGAAGCCAAGCATGTCCCTGCAGCTCTGCGAAGGTGACTGCATGGTCAAATCTCCATCCAGGTGATGCGACAGAGCCTTCCAATTTGGGCCAGAGGAAACAACCAGAGCAGATGGACACGAGATATTAAAAATAACACAAGCAATTTCATTCGGAAAAGGGCACCTGCTCAAACAGTGACTGATTTACTCGCAGTGGTGTTTGTTTGATTCTCCTCCGGGCCACTGCTAACAAACGTGTGCTGGGGGAAGTCTTGCGTTCTTGCCCTTCCCAGGTACTCACCTTTAATCATGGCCAAGGGCCCGAAGGGCAACCCGGCTTCCTGTACCCACCTTGCCACAGTCATAAAGGTCCCCACTGCCTCCCCCTCCTCCTCCAGACACAGCAGGAACGTGATTCCTGCTGCCGCCATGCCTGCAGGACACTCACATGTCCACGTCATGTCTTCTTGGTGACCTCGCCTGACTCTTTCTGCTGTGCTCCCTAGATCCCCTTCTGCCCCTGTCTCCAGCTCTGCTGCCCATAACAAGCGTCACCACTGGGTCCCACACACATGTACTGAATACCCCCTGCCCCTCCTCACCATTGTGC
>PITA01001259.1:0-41072 GCA_004023965.1 Spilogale gracilis | reverse complement strand
CTACGTCAGAACTTTTCCTGTTCCTATTCAAGGATCGGCTTCCTGCTCCTCTCCTCCTGCCTGTGCCACAACTCGTTCTCACTATGGTGTAGGTAGGCCTCTGTGGGGCACTCCTTTCCGAAGATGAGCTGTGCAGGTTGTCTCGGGCTTCCTGAAGTAACGCCTCAGTCCAAAGGTCTAATTCAAATGGTAAGGATTTTCGTCCCCTTGGCAGGCCACGGAGAGGCTATTTTGAGGGTGACCGTGATTCTGTTCTACATGTTTCCTGTGACTCTGTCCAGCCTTTCCTCATTGGTCAAAGGGCTTGGGTGTTTCAGCCATTTTATGAGGCTGAGCCCAAATTACTGGACTCCATGGTCTTCAGCTGCTGAAGAGACAGTGAGAGAAGTCTGGTTCTTTATACCACTGTACTTGGAGCTATTTG
The DNA here is from genome assembly GCA_004023965.1 of Spilogale gracilis. Lineage (NCBI taxonomy): Eukaryota > Metazoa > Chordata > Mammalia > Carnivora > Mephitidae > Spilogale > Spilogale gracilis. The sequence goes on along the minus strand of PITA01001259.1, from coordinate 40,648 downwards.
TTATTCAACTGTAATGATATTTAGTTAAATTATTTTTGTCTGAGCCACCTACCAGAGGAGTGAGGAAATTTCGTACCCCCCTCTGCCACTTCTGTGGTGATGCTGCTACGTCAGGAAACACTCACCACATGACATTTCCTTCTAAAGGACTGTTGCCTTTGCCTCCGGTAGCATTTCTCAAACTCGAATGTGCCTATTGCCTAAAGATCTGGTTAAAATGCATGTTCTAATTCCATGGAACTGCCTGAGGTTTGGGGGTTCTCCCAAGCTCGCAGACGATGCTGTTGTGCTGGTTCCGGGACCCCACTCAGAGCAGAGCGTCTGGATGTGTGCTGTCCGACGTAGCGGCCATTGTCCACATGTGGCTACTGAGCTCTTGAAATGTGGCTGGTCCAAAGAGAGACTTGCCATAAGTGTAAAATACATGCCATATTTTGAAGACTTAGTATGTAAAAAGTCACATGAATGAGTTTTTAAAAATACTGACGTACATTTTGAAATGACAGTATTTTGGGTATATTGGATTACAAAAATGTATTACTAAATTTTAATTCACCTTTTTCTTTTTAGTTCTTTTTTTTTAAAATATGTTATTTATTTGACAGAGAGAAACCAGCCAGAGAGGGAACACAAGCAGGGGGGAGTGAGAGAGGGAGAAGCAGGCTTCCTGCCGAGCAGGGAGCCCAATGTGGGACTCGATCCCGGGTCTCCAGGATCATGCCCTGAGCCGAAGGCAGTCGCTTAACCAACTGAGCCACCCAGGCGCCCCTTCTTTTTACTTTTTAAACAAATGTGGCTACTAGAAAATTTTAAATTACACATATGACTCGCTTTGCCTTTCTGTTGCCTTGTTGATCTTAGAGAACTGTGGCTGTGTAAACCAGCGGAGGAGAGACGCATTGCCCATTTCAGCTCTGGTACCTCCTTGCATTTCTGCCCTCTTGCCTCACTGTATTTGATCATTGTTAGTTCCCTGCCTGTCTTGCCTGGATTCCAGTATTAGGGTCTAGGTTAATGGATGACTTCTGGGTGTTCTCTAGGCCTAGACTACTCACTCGCTTCTCTTCCAGTTCTTTATTTCTTTAAATATTTTATTTATTTATTTATTTGAGAGAGTATAAGTGGAGGGGGGGGTGGGGAAGAGTAAAGGAAGAGGGACAGACAAGCAGACTTCTCATGGAGCAGGGAACCCAACACGGGGCTCAAATCCCAGGACCCCAGGATCATGACCTGAGCCAAAGGCAGATGCTTAATTAACTGAACCACCCAGGTGCCCCAGCTTCTCTTCCAGTTTTGGCTTCCCTCCCAATCTCTGTGATTCATAGCTTCCCATAGCCTCGGCAAGATGGTGGCTCAAAACCTGCCCAGATTGGAAGAACCAGTCTGGCTGCTTAAAATGGGGAGAAGAACAAGTGTCAGGTTGCCTTTAGAATAAGGAAAATAAGAATAAGAATAATAAAACATTGGAAGATATTTGATGAGTTCAACAGATAGAATAGACTCACAATTAGAAGGACGATATCTTACTTAGGATTGTTAACTGCAGGAGAGCCTGTTCCAGTCTGAGCTGTGGCGTATCTGAACCTGAGCGAAGTGTGTGCCCAGGAGAAGCAAGCCATACATGTCGTTTATCTCTGGGAGTAGCAAGAGCTCCCAGATCCAGAGCTGCCTTCTCATGGGTACCCTCTCAAATGGTCAACTGAAAATGCTGAAACATTTTTGCGTGAGATTCAACAGCAGACACAGAGACGTGGCTTTTGGGGGATTTAGAAAGAAGGAAGGATAAGGGGGCACCTATGTGGCTCAGTTGGTTGAGTCTTTGGCTTTTGGTTTCGGCTCAGGCCCTGAACTCCTCTGCTTTTCCTGCTGCTCCTGTCTTTCTCTCTCTCTAAAATAAATAATTTTTTTTTTTAAAAAAGGAAAAGAAGGTAAAGGTAAGAGGGAGTGTAAGCAAACAGTGGGATTTGTTCAGATTTTGTTCCATTTATAACTAAATCTCCTACAAATTGCTAAATTTCTTGCTTACTGGAATGCAAAATTGCTCTTTACCGTGTTGCTTATTGCATTCTCAGGATCAGAGGGAGATGGCAGAAGATTGTGATAAAAAGCAGAAAGTGGAGAGGAATGAGACAGCTTGCCCCAGGGTAGAGAAAAATGAGGAATGAAGTGACAAAGAGATAAAGGTAAAAGAATAAAACATGTTCTTAGAAGAAAGAACTTCTAAGTTTTCCTCCACACTGTTGGATGGAATATAGCTGGGGCTCAAGTAGCCATTTTGGGCTATGAGGCAGAAGTGCATATTGATATTGTGGAACAAGAGAGAAAGAATCCAGATTCCTGATGACTGGAGAGCCCGTACTTGTTATTTATTATTAATAGAATTACTACTATTATATGATTACTAATACTATAATAATTAATAATAGTTACTTATTATTTCTATTTTGCTGACCTCTAGATTTCATTTTCGTAACAGCTAAATTAAACATGTCCCATTTGGCTTAGCCTATGGTTCTTTAGGGTTTGCTCTCACTTACAGTTAAACAAATGCTACTAAGAACAGACATGCCATGCAAATGACTTGGGGAAAGGAGTACCATGGTCTAAAGGCACATGAGAGACCCAGCGGCTAGTGTTGGGGTTTCTTCTGAGAGCACAGTGTGGTAGGGAGGGAGCCCCAAAGAGCATCCAGCCTGAGGGGGGAGGGCGTCCTCAGGGCCAGGGAAGCAAGACGTGGGACAGTGATGAGAATGGGAGAGGACAGACCTGGACTTTAGTCCCAGTCGTGTCCCTCCCTATCCCTGCGACCCTGCAAACAGTGATGGGATTTCCCTGAGCCTCCATTTTCTTACGTACATTGGTGATAAGAATGGTTCTTGGTCTTTGGGTCTTTGTAAGGAATAAATGAGATATTGCACATAAAAATCTTCATATAATGAAGATTTTTGGCACAGAGGATGCTGCCTGCAATTATTTGAAAGTGAAGGCTGGAAGCCCCGAGGACACACTTTATCTCTTGCCTTTCATTTTGAAGTTCTCCTGACAGGCGCTTTCTTAGGACCTCATACCGTGAAGTCCCTGTGGGAACATAGAAGGCTAGAATCTAAGTTGATGGAAAAAGGGCTCTTCACTAATTAAACTAATTAGCAATTCATCATAGCAGTCTGTGAGGTTACACTGTCATGGGCATCTCCGCTCACAAGAAAAATAATAGCATCATTAGCAACAACCTGTCAGGAAAACAAGGCAGAAACTTCGGAAGCAGCAGCCACCTGCTCATTTGTCTAATACTTTCTTTTCTTTCTGTGGAAAGAATAGCAGGTTGTGAGAAAAATGTTTTGCCTGTGGCAGCTAAGTAAGGTATCGGTGAGCTTTTCTGTGCTCCTCAGAAACGTCATGATTATAACAATAACAACAATAACCATATTAATAATAATAGTGCATTGATTATCTATTGCCATGATGGTGCTACATAACAAACAAACAGTATCCTAGCAAAGCACACACAATGACACAGGATGGTATAGAGATGTATCCGGCCTCCTGAGTTTGTGGAGTTTGGTTTGCTTGATTTGCCCAATCTCTGCTAAACGAGCTCATGCTTCTGAGCTTAGCTGTGGGTTGGCTTTGCTGATCCAGGGTGGGTTTGCTTACTTGTGTGGGGGTTGGCTAGCATGGGTCAATCTAGAATGGCCTTGGCCAGGGGGATGGAGATCACTCATCCTGCTTCACAATTCCCCTCTATCAGCGTAGCCTCAGCATGTTCTCGAGGCCATGGCTGAGCAGCAGGGGCAGGGAGGAGGGAGGAAAGAACTGGGGGCACGAATCAGTATCAGGTGGTATGAATACTAACAGATATTGGGTATGTAGCCTGTATTGACATTGCTAAGCTCTGTTCATACATCATGTCATTTAATCTGCCTACAATCCCACGAGAGAGGTACAATTACCATTCTGATTCTGTAGAGGGGGAACAGAGGTGTTGAGAAGAGAAGGTAATATATGTAATAGTTATTGGAGATAGCCTTGGATCTCGTTTACCTAACTCCAGAGCCCAGGCATTTAATTTCTTCCATTCATGGCCTCATTGGGGTATAGCAGATTATTTTTCTAGTAGATTTTTTTTTCTAAAGGGACTCTTTTTTTTTTTTTTTTTTTAAGTGGAACCTCCTAGTCTTGGTTGGTAATGAGGGGATAGCAAATTGTAAAAATAACCGTGTGCTCTGATTGCTCCTTTGCTCTGAGTACAGAGTCCTTGGTACAGATTCAGCTTTGGTCCCATTGCTGACTCAGTGAGGATGCACTGCCCCCTCCCTCCAAAGCAGCGGACAGGCTCAGGTATCAGAAGGTGAATGGATCCTAATATCACCCATGCTGGACCATCTTTCACCTCTGTGTCCACTGCTTTGTCATTATTTGGACTTTGTCATTCTCTTTGGACTTCAGTTATTCTCACGCCGTTTCATCAAGCATATACTTTACATGCTTCTCTGAATGGAGAGGATACTCAGTTCATTTCATACTCTGACGTGCACTCCTACACACATGCCCGGAGCCCCAGAACTGGAGCTCACCCTGCACCTTGTCCACGCACCACGTTCTGTGTTCTCTTATCTTCGTTCTTGGGTCAGTGCTTAAGAAGCCAGGTTTGTTTTTCTTTTCTTCCTTCTTCCCTTCCTCCCTCTGTCCGTCCATACTTCCCTCCTTTCCTTCCTCCCTCACTTTCCACTTCTCTCCCTTTCTCCCTCCCTCCCTCCTTTTCCTCCTCCCTTCCTTCCTCTCTTTTTTTCTGACAAAAGAGAGAAGAATGTCCCATGAAAGTAGAGGAGGTAGGTGTGTGTGTGTGCCTGTGACACAAGCAAGTAGCTTCTTTCCCTGACACAGACAAATCGATGAATAAAAATAATTGGGGAAAGATTTAAATATGGCGCCTCCCAGCTGTGGAAGAAACAGCTCTTCAGTTTCCCTGTGGAAGCCGCAGCTGGGATGTTCTACTCAGGCTCCCTGACTCTTCCCACCTTCTGTCTCTGAGAATCTGGCCCACACAACACAGGAGAAGCAGCCTCATGCCAGGAGCAGGTGTCTTCAGCTGTTGGTGCTGAGAGCCCCGGGAACTGGGCCCTGCTGCCTAGACCCATGGCAGGACCTGTGTCTTCCCACCCTTTCACCTCGGCTGCCTGTCCGCCTGCTGATTCTTCCAGCTTTACTCACCTCTGCATATTTAGCTTCATGTGTAGCGGACGCCTTCTTCCTACTTGAGTTCCGTGTCTGGAGCTTGACCCCTCAGCCCAGGCCTGCCACATCTCTTTCTTTTCTTGGGGAGCCTGGTGCTTGGAGGAAGGCTCTGCCTCAACCATGCTTCTTCATCATTCCGCACGGTGACTCAGAGCACTGTGGGCCTTGTTCGGATCCAGTAGCTCCTCTGCCTCTAATCCTCCCATTTTATTCTACTGACACACATTCCTGAGAGACCGGATTCCCTTTTCCAGATCTCTGCTGCCTCCTTTTGCACTTGCTCCCGTAGAGCTGAAGCCAAGCCTGGGGCCCACCGTGTCCCCTTGACTTGAGCAGGGTGGGTGTCAAGTGCTCTAAAGCCCTTTAACACCAGCTGTTCATTTAATCCTCACAGCCTGGGGGACAGTCACAGTTATTTTTCTCATTTTATAGAAGTGGAAATCAAGACACAAAGGTGAGGATACTCAGTGTCCAAGGCGACACGGATGGCAAAGGAGGACAGCAGAGCCACCTCTCTCTGACTCCAGAGCCCATGCCTCCATCCACGGTGTCACCATCCAGATGTTTTCCTGAAGCCAAACCAGCCTGGGTTTTGGGTTTTTTTTGAACAAGCTCTCGTGATTACTTGTGGAGATGAGGGAAGAAAGGAAACTTGTAATCCTTCTCCACTCCTCTTTGGACCGGTCCCAGCTTTTCTTCCGTCCCTTCCCTGTCTACCCCCGGCATCCCAGGTTCCCCCAGCAGAATGCATACTTGGCCCATCTCTTCATCTTATCATTAGATGACTTCGGAGGTCTGAGCCACCGGCAGACCCTGCTGCCAGCTCTCCATTCCCGGGGCTTTGAAAAGCAGACTCGTAAAAGAGGTCTCCTGAGACTCTGGTCAGGAAAGTCCTACAGTCTGGCTTTGCTTGGCCTCACAGGCTTAAGCAGGTTTGGTTATAGTTCCAGCGGCCCACATGGCCTTCCGGACTATCCCTCCAGGTCCTGAAGAGACTTCAGTCGTCTGAATCCTTTCCCTTTCACGTAAATCTCTTACCTTGGTGAGGCCTGAGGCTCACGTGGGGATAGTGGAATGGGGCTCTGATGTTCACAGGTGCTAAGTAGAGGCCTGATGATTCCCTGCTGGACAGACCGGCCCTTCGCCACACCTTCCATTCAGGTGCCCATATGCCCGTCTGCCTGGCCACGAGACCCACACTGACAACAGGGCTTAGAAGCCCCAGAGGGGTGCTACCCTCCTCACCTGGCTGCCTCAGCTTTTCGGGAGCACTGGTCCCAGCCAGGGAGAGGGTGCCAGGCCAGATGGAAGGGGGAGCAGAGCCTCGGATCACAGTGGCCTGACCCCATGGGGGCTCTGGATGCTGCCACGTCAGCACAGCAGGTTCCTCACACACATGGCCTCTATTCTTGTCAGTTCTGCAAACATCGACATGCCCCCCTACTTGTGGTCCAGGCTCTGTGCTAGGCTCTGGGCACATGGGGCTGGGTAAGAAGAGGCCTGGGCGCTTCAGCAGCTCATAGTCTGGGATGGAAGGCGGGCACACAGGAGGGGAGAGGGGCATTCAGGGTGCTGGTCACAACTGAGCAGAGCAGAACGTGTGGTGTTCCCAGCAAACTCTGGTATGTTGGACAGTGGTCAGGAGATGTGGGCCCTCGGAAGGGGTGTGTCTGCTCTGGTAAAGCATGCTTCCCTGCAGGTCGGCAGAGATGTCCTTGGACACCTGCTCTCCTGCCCTTCATTCCACTATGACTTTGCTTAGGCTTCGGTCCATGCTTAGGGAGAACTCAAGCATGACAGGCAGTCACAGAACACTTGGGGGGGGTGGGCCTAAAATGTTTTCTCCCAGCTTTATTGAAACATGAATTTAAAAAATGGTATATATTTAGGGTGTTCAGTGTGATGATTTGGTATATGTATAAACTGTGATAGACTTATGTTAATTAACATATTCATTGCCTCAATTTTTTTTAAGATTTATTTATTTGAGAGAGAGAGTGTGTGTGTGTGTGTGGGGGGGGGTAAGAGTGGGAGGGGCAGAGGGAGAGGGAGAAAGAATCCCAGGCAGACTCTGTGCGGGAGGGCAGAGTCTGACTCGAGGCTTGATCTCACCACCCTGAGATCCTGACTGGAGCCAAAACCAGGAGTCAGAGGCTTCACTTACTGAGCCACCCAGGCACCCCATACCTTTTTTTTTTTTTTTTAAACTGGTCAAAGCACTTGCTCTCTTAGTAAATTTCAAGTCTACCATATTGTCGGCTGTAATCACAATGATGTATATCAGATCCCTAGAACTTATAACTGGGAGTTTGTACCCTTTGATGAATGTCTTCCCATTTCCCCTCCCTCTAGCCCCTGGCAACCACTGCTTCACTTGCTGGTTCTATGAGTGTGACGCTTTAGATTACACATACAAATTGAAATTATACAGTATTTGTCTTTCTCTGTCCGACTTTTTTCACCTAGCAAAATATCCTCTAGGTTTACTCATGTCATTGCAAATGGCAGGATTTCCCTCTCTGTCATGGCTGAATAATATTCCATTGTGCATATAAAGCACATCTTTTGTAGCCATTCATCTGTCTGTGGACCCTCAGGCTGCATGCATATCTTGGCTCTTGTGAACAATTCTGCAATGAACTTGGGGGGGCTTGCGCCTCTTCGTGATAGCTGATTTCATTGCCTTTGCTGGATCACAGGATAGTTCTATTTTTAATTTTTTGAGGAAGCTCCATACTCTTTCCCACCGTGGCTGCACCTGTTTGAATTCCCCCTAATAGTGCAGGAGGTTCCCTTTTCTCCACATCCTTGCCAGCACTCATTACCTCTTGTCATTTTGATGATAGCCATCCTAACAGGTGGGTGTGAGGTGTGAGATAGCTCACTGTGGTTTTGGTTTTCATTTTCTTAATGATGAGTGACATTTCATACACCTGTTGGCCATTTGTATGTCTTCTTTAGAAAAATGTTTATTCAGGTCCTTTGCTCATTTTTTGAGGTTTTTGTTTTTTGTTTTTGCTGTTGAGTTGTGTGGGTTCCTTGTATATTTGGGATATTAACCCCTTATCAGATATATAGCTTGTAAAAATTATCTCCCATACTGTAGGTTATCTTTTCATTTTGTTAATTGTTTCTTTTATTGTATCTGGCTATGCTTTTCTTTCAGCTCTGGACTTGGCTGAGTCTAATGCTGGAAGGAGACATGAGGAACAGGTAGCCTTTTGCTATTTAAATAGTATTTTTAAAAAATTGTATCTTTGAGAGGTGTGGGTACTATTTCCACCTCTGCAGGTCCTTTCTGGTGGTCTTAGTCTGCTGGGAAGGGCTCCAGGCTCTTCAACAGCAAGCAGAGGAAAGGGTGGGACCATTTGATTCTCTCTAGGAATTTCTTCTTCCCAGTGATCAACATTTCTTATGGTTTCTCAACTGAGCCTGGTTTTTGTTTGTTTGTTTGTTTTTTGTTTTTTTTGGACTCTGGACATAGGTATTAAGACATCGGTACCACCCTAGCTTTCTTTGCAGGGTCATTGGGAAGAAAGACATAAAACGATGGGCAAGCTATAGGACTTAGCAATAAATGCTATCCTGGAGGCTTGAATACAGTGTGAATGGGGCATCGTGTATATACCATTCTCCCTAGAAATGCCCTTCACTTGGAAAACTCTTAGTCTTCATTTAAGGCTCCATTCAAAAATCACCCCCTCTGTGAAATCCCCTTGATGACTGCATGAACCGTTGGCTGCTTTAAGCTTGGTGTCTGGTGGTCCTTCATTCAGACTTCCATGCTGTACTTCTCGCCACACCGAACAGTGTGTTGATGTTTGGGAGTTTCCAATGAGTCGGTGGGGCAATGTCGGGCAGGGCTCGTATCTTATCGTCTGTGTGTCGCGAGAATCTGGTGTGATGGCTGGCACCTAGCATGTTTCCTGAAAGGTTAGGTAAAGCCACAATGATGTAACTGCTTCTTCCCTGAAAACTTAATTCAGAGGGCAAAAGGAAGCCAAACTGTTGAGTTAAAATGAGGCTGTTAACCGTATGGGTAGATAAACTGACCTCCTCAGTTTAGCTCCAGGAAAGTGACAGCTCAGAGACCCCATGAGTGGAACATACAGGCAGCATTATGTGGAACAGACTTCGTTAGGTGGAGATGACTGGCATCTCCACCATGGCTTCTGAGATCTCCCTGCTTTAGCTCAAGAGCCGCTCAGAGCCAACGATGGCCATGGTCTCTGTGACCAGCATTTTCCAGCAGTGATTTGAGAGACATGATGTGCCTTTGGCACCCAAGGATCAGAATCTATTATTTCAATTTTGAGATTCATAGTCCTGGACATTGTTTTCTATTTATTTATTTTAAGTAGAGGGAACTTAATGGAACTGAGTGGACTGACACATGAACAGGGAGAAGCTCACTAAGATGATATTTTGAAAAGTGATCATTGGGTAGAATGTGTTCTGTACATCTGTGTGTCTCCTCCAGGCACACACAGTTCAGACCACCACCGAGGAATGGATAACTTCAGTCTTCTCACCCAATACCGTAAATAAAACAGAAACCTCCACGGGACTTTCTCCTCTGTGGATCCTGGCAGTGCATGACCAGCAAATACATATATAAGGTTCAACCAGATCTGTTTGCATAATAGTTTGGCCTTGACTTAGATGAGTGGTTCTCAGTGGGGGAAGTGCTGCCCCCTAGGGACATTTTGGGAAATAGTGAGGGTAGTTTTGGTGTCACAGTGTTTGGGGGTTACTGTTGGTGCTCAGTGGGCAGGTGCTAGGGATGTTAGACTGCCCTGTAGCCTGGATAGTCCCACAGAATGAATCCTCATCCTGTTTGACACTTGAATTCTGGCTGAACATTCACGTAGTTGAAAAACCCATTTATAATGATTCAGGTCTAGAAGTTAACTTTATTTTATTTTTATTTTTTATTAACATATAATGTGTTATTTGTTTCAAGGGTACAGGTCTGTGAATCATCAGTCTTAAACAAGTCACAGCACTCACAAATGCTTCATCATGGAAGGTTTCTTTTTTGTACTTTAAATATACTTTCCCAGGAATATAATGACTCCATGTTATTGAAGAAAGATTGTCTCTTGATTTGTTTGCAGATTTTGCCAGGGGTTGTTCCCCCTTCTGGAAACATGCCATTGATGGCAATGCTGCTCCCAGTATTTGAGCCACACACATGCACGCCTGTCCTTCTATATTTGGAGCTCAGTCATGCCGACTCCGTGAACTTGCACACATATGCTTTGATAGCCCTGACTTCAAAATGCCAATATAAAGAAAAACACCTGTAATGTTTGTTGACTATTTTGTTATTTTTCTTAAATCCATACTTATGCATGAAAACTAGGTCCGGTCATTTGATTATTTCATTTATCTTTTAATGTAATTGTATCAGAAATACATGTTTTGAAATTCTTTGATTTCATTATACCTTATTTTCTTTTTTTATATTACAGATAGAGCATTGCCTTTTTTTTATGGTTATGGGAGGCGGGTCATACCATGTTAGAGTTTTCCATACAAAATGTTTACTATGAAAATGAGACCTGTAGGACTGGCAGGATTGAGAATGACAGATTTCGACAAATGAGCAGTGAGGACACAGGAAAGGCTGATCCTTTGAGAAAAGTAAGACGTGACATCCAAATGGATCTTTGGAGGTGACTGAAAGTTTAAAATCAGAAATTTGTAGAGTAGAACATGGGAAGGAGTTGACTTCTTTAGTAATACCAATGTTTATTACACACTTACTCTGTGCCAGATAGGTTGCTGAGAAATGTGCCTTATGATGGCCCCTCACTTGGAGTGTAAAGACACACTGTTATCCTCACTGGTGGCCCTGACATCTACCCCAGACCACACTGGCCATGGGGCAGAGCCAAGACCAGAATCCATGCTTGTCATGTACAGAGCCTGCCCTCTCAACTCTCCCACATTATCTCCAGTTTCATCTGCAGAAAAGATACTTGAACTTTTCTTGACAGAGTGTGTTGAATGACTTGGGGCGGGGGCGTTGGACAAGTGTAGGGGCTCAAACTGCCTTGGTTCGTGTTTCTGCCTCCAGTTGTGGCTGTGATCTGTGGAAAGGCTGGGCCGGCTGGGCATTTGGGATGGGTAAATTTCCTCTTCCATAGGCCTGCTCCCTTTCTTGAAGACATCTGGGGAGCATATTTATTTTGAAATATTTACACATGGACCACATTTCAGTAATTAAATAACACGAGTACCATTCAGAATTTAGAATCTGGCCTAAAACCTGGAGTTCTCTGTCAGAGCTGACCTTACCAGAGGAAATACATATTTTGTGATGGTTAATAGACCATCAACTAATAACTGTTATTAGTATTAAAAGTTTGTATTAGTTATAATAAATAGACCACCCAGCATTTATCTACCTTGCATGATTCCTCCCAGATGGAGTTAATGACTTAGAGAAGTGACTGGCTTTCCATTTAGAACTGGTTGGTGATGTGTCCCTTAGATTTCACTGGGTGCATGATAGATCTGGCGGGCATGGATGGTGAGAACAGGAGTCCATGGGGCTCTGTGGGGAGCACCTTAGCTTTGGCAGAAGCAGAGCCTACCCCTGGCTGCTGCTGTCAGTGGGGGCCACATTTCTTAGATGCCCTGGACCCTCAACCAGGGAAGGCTTTAGGAGAAGACCTAAGGAAGATCTATCTTCTACTCCAGAGAAATGACTGGGGTGTCCAGAACAGGGAAAATCGGGTCTTGTGCTGGGACTCAAATCACCATTGGTGTGAAGAGGCCATGAAGGATAGTGACTAAGAGCATGGCCCCTAGAGACAGGCAGTTTTTAAGGTGAATAAGCTCAGATACATAGCCTGCACTCTCTGTGCCTTGGTTTCCCATTTAAAAATGAGGATTATGGTGGAGCTGTCTCATAGGTTACTTACTGGATTAAATGAGGACATTTATGTGCATGGCTTAGTTTACAGTGACTGGTAGACACTACACTGAACACATGGTATGTGCTTAATAAATGTTAATTACTATCATTATTATTCATTTGAAAATGGGGATAATGAGAGAATCTACCTCACAGAACTGTTGTGAGGATTTAATCAACAAATATGTCCAAATAAAGTGACCAGAACGGTGGCTGCCATTTTATAAGAAGTAAATGTCAGTTATTATTATTAATAATGTTATTATTACCATCTTGAGGGAAATACCAAATTGTAAGATTCTAGCACAGTAGCAAATTTAAAAACTGCCCTGATTTAAATATTTTCACACTAATACCATGTGTACTAATGTTTTATTTGCTAAACATCTGACAGTGGCACATGATATAGGACACCTTTGTCACAGTAATAACAGAGCTCAAAAACTCCCCCGTTGCTGCATATCAGTGTTACAGTGGAATCATATTTGAATATATGGCTTTCTTTAAGGATTAAAATAAATGTTGTGGGTGTCCATTGCTAACGTATGCTTGAGTCTCTGAGATATTTATGGGAAGATATTAACCAGCACTGGATGGTTATTTATTTTTTTATTTAAAATTTTTTTAAAATTATTTTTGAAAGATCTATTTATTTGAGAGAGAGAGAGAGAGAGAGAGAGAGAGAGAGCGCATACTTATGCTTGTGAGCATGAACAAGGGGAGGGGCAGAGGGACTGAATCTTCAAGTAGACTCTTGGCTGAGCTTGGAGCCCCGATGTGGGGCTTGATATCAGGACACTGAGATAATGACCTGGGCTGAAACCAATAGGTGGGTGCTTTAGCAACTAAGCCACCCGGGTGCCCTTATGATGATGATGATGATGATGATGATGATGATGATGATGATGATGATTAACAATTAGAAACAATTTTCTAAACAATTAGAAAAGTGTTGGACTGAAAAGGAGAGAATCTCAATTGTGACTTTTGAGAAAACTTAGAGGTCTTCTATTCCAATCTCCCCGTTTTACAGACAGCCCCAAGAAGTTCATTAACTTGCCTAAGGTCCAGCAGCTATTGAATGGCAGAGCGGGGGCCTAGCTGTTGGCTAATGATAATTTGATGGTTGGTTATTTGATGTGTTAGCGGCATCTGGGTTGATGGAGCTGGGACCACAAGCCAGCTCTGCTCCATTCGGTCTGGTTCCACAGGATCCCCTGAGGGGCTAGGGGAGAGGATCAATGGAGAGTTTAGGTACAGAGTGGCCCCAGTCCATGACTAAGCACTGTCACACTCTCCTTTGGTCTTTGGGCACCTGCAGGATATAGACAGAAGACACTGTATTCAGAATCAAAAGACCCTGGCCCTACCCCTGGTTCTGTCCCCCACACCCCCCGACTACCACAGGTTTGCCAAGGTATAATTTATGCACAATCACCTCTTTTAGTCCATGGTTCTTTGAGTTTTGACAAATGCATAGTCATGCATCATCACCACAATCAAGATAGAGAACAGTCGGGCGCTTGGGTGGCTCAGTGGGTTAAGCCTCTGCCTTCGGCTCAGGTCATGGTCTCAGTGTCCTGGGATAGAGGCCCTCTTTGGGCTCTCTGCTCAGCAGGAGCCTGTTTCCTCCACTCTCTCTGCCTGCCTCTCTGCCTACCTGTGATCTCTCTGTCAAATAAATAAATAAAATCTTAAAAAAAAAAAGGATAGAGAACAGTCCCATCACCCCAGAATCCCTTTGTGCTTTTTGTATTCAACTTTTCTCCCCCAATTACCAGCTTCTGAACCTCCACCAATCTTTTCTTTTTTTAAGATTTATTTATTTATTTATGTGACAGAGCGATCACAAATAGACAGAGAGGCAGGCAGAGAGAGAAGGGGAAGCAGGCTCCCCGCCGAGCAGAGAACCCGATGCGGGGCTTGATCCCAGGACTCTGTGATCATGACCTGAGCCGAAGGCAGAGGTTTAACCCACTGAGCCATTCAGGTGCCCCCCAATCTTTTCTGTCTCTGTAATTTTGTCTTTTCCACAATGTCATATAAATGGCCTTTTGAGTCTGGTTTCTTCCATGTTAGCATAATGCATTTCAGGTTTGCCCTGGCTGTGTTCTTAGTGTCTGTAGGTCCATAGGTGAGTTGCTTAGCTTTCAGCCTCAGTGTGTTTATCTGTAAAATGGACGTAACACCACTTGCCTTGCATTTGTATCGTTAGAGACAGGAAGAAAGAAAGCATGCAGATGTGCATTAGCTCAAAAGAGAAGCAAGTATACAATCTTCTTGTTTTTCTTGTTTTGAGAGTGTATTTTGAACAGACTCCACTTGGGAAGGCAATGTTGATTGAAGCATAAACCCTGTAGAGCTTTTTTGCCTTTGAAGAGCAGAGCAGGACCCAGCATCACTGTGAAACCCTCCCCAGCCAAAGAGCTCCCCAGGCTGGTCCCAAGGCTTGAAATGTTACAAGAGACACTTCCCCAATAAGGACTGTCACCAGGGGAAATAGATCTCTGACACGTTGCTTCCATCGTGCAGCCCCCAAGGGGTGGGAAAGCCTAACCTGTGGATGAAATACTTTGATGTATTTGGATTGAAAGGCGCTTTGCAAAAACACTATCACTGACAATGATAATAATTTATAGTAGTAATGGTATTGTAGGAGAAGATAGGATTATCTAACACACAGAGCACCGAACAATTTGACAGAAAGATAGGGCCTCTCTTGGCTCAGAACACCCAGGGAGGAGTTGGAAATGCAGATTTGCATTTCCTTCTGAGTGCTATGTGATCTTGAGTTACAGAATACATATGACCAACATCTACTCCCTGGGCTTTTTTGCCTGAATGTGGATCCGGAGAGGTCAGTTGTTGATACCCTCCCCCCACCCAGCTGGCCAGTGGGCACCGAGACAGCAGGCCAGGTGCATACCAGAGGAGGGAAAACCTGGTCTGCGACCCGGAGACCTGGATGCTGTATCTGGCTGTGCTGTTATTTGTGAGACTTCTCCCTTATTTCCTTACCCATAAAAAAGCGGGCTGTGGTAGGTCACCTTGAAGGCATCTCAGGTGACCCATGAACGTTAGAGCCACTGACTCCCAGCTCAGAGCACCGGGAGCAAGGGGCGCAGAAAGCAACAACCCCGAGCCTTTGAGCGAAATCCTTCAGAGAAGCTCATTCTTTCCAGCACTAGCTGAATAAGATTCCAATAAACATATTGCTGAAATGTTTGTTTCCGGGTGTCATTTTAGACTGCAAGTAGCGAAAACAGATCCGGCTCCTATATATAGATGCTGCATTTGGTTGTGTTCTGGGAGGCTTTTATTACTATGCTCCCTGGCGGGCTCCCAGCTGAGCTTTTCCCTCAGGGGATCAGATTTTGGAATCAGAAAGTCAGAGAGGAGCAGTGACCATATTAAGGGGTCTCGTCTCCAACCCCCACCTCTCTTTCTCCCCACTAATGCTCTTTACTGCAGGTGGACGCCAACATGGACTGGTTCCTCCCTGTGCTCCAAGACTGAATAATAATGATGACAGTGCTAATGGAAACTGACCAGCCCCACTATGGCAGCAAATACAAGAGAAACAGCCCTGCAGTTCTGGGCTTAAGGAAAACATAGTATAATTTGGGTTGAGACAAAGTACAGATTGTCACAAACAGTTCAGTCTTCAGATAAGAGGAGTCAGGGCCCATTGTGGACAGAAGCGAAAAAAAGGGGCTACTGAGTATTAAGGGTGGGTTTTTTGGAGGGGAGGGGGGAAGGAGTCTGAATTTTACTGGAGAATTCTCCAGGGGAAAATAATGCTGGCAACAAGAAGTGAGTGAAGGAAGGTGGAGGTGGGTGTTGAAGGAAGGGTGTAGGCAGGGAAGGAGGAGGAAATGCGGGTTTACTTAAAGAGGCAATGTTGAACCCTGGCAATCTGCTTTTCTAAAACAAGTCTGATCACTGGAGTGAGCCCCTCTACTGTGTATCCTTTGTTTTCTGTGCGGAAGACCCAAACCCTGCCTCACTCGGTAGTGGCTCTACTCACCTGCCCCTCTGATTTATGTTTAACCATCATGGATCTAACTGCCTTCCTGGTCTCCATATTTTGTGTGCCTCACCACTTCTTCCTCTCTTTTCCTTCCTCTCAGTCTCATTCTTCCCTCCTCTCTTTCCTGCTTTTCTTCTTCAGTCCTTCCTCCTTCCAGACTCTTCTCTTTTCCCTTCGCCCCCACCCCTCCTCCTTCTATTTCACTCCTTTCTTCCTCAACCCTCCCCTCCCCCTTTTCCCCTTTCCCTCCTCTTTCCTCTCTCCTCTCTCTTCCCTTCCTTCTCCTTTCCCCTCACCCCTCTGCCCTTTCCCCTTCTTTCCCTCTCTCCCCATCTCCAGGTCTCCAGGTCCCCATCCCCTACCCCTCTCCCCTCTCTTGTCTCCTTCCCCTTCCCTCCCTCTCCGTCCTTGTTTATCTCTAAGCTCCAATTTCTCGCCTTACAGATTTACCTGCAGAATAAGACACCGCTCCTCTTGCAAAAACTGTTTAAGAAATCCATATCCTCTCCCTTCATTGCTTGGGCATTTCAGAAATGATATTCCTCCCCCAGCTACCCCCGTCAAAATAAAATAAATTCAGCCAGCTCCTGCTGTGTGTCCTTAAATCCATTCCCTCTGGCTTCACTGGTTTGAAAGCCTGTACCCTAGAAGGGGCCTCCTGCATTTGCTGGCAACCCTGCTCGAGTCTGATCGCCACAGATAGTGCTTGGGAGTGAAAAAAAAGGGGGAAAAACCCTCTCGTTGGGGATTTCAAAACAGATTCTACCAGCTTTCCAATCTGTGCACTTGCGGACTGGCAGGACTTGGGGAAGAGGAGCAGGGGCTTGGGGTGCCGGTGTTTGTCATAAACAAATAAGCCACAAAATTTATGTATATATAAATGTGCGTTGCCTTTGGCATGTGTGGTGTCTCCCTGGCATCCAGGGTGGGTGCTGTGCTCCGCTGCCTTCTCTCCCACTTTTGCTGGGGTCTGATGTGCCTGTGCGTGTGTGATGGAATTGAGGAGGGGGCTGCTGGGTTTTTTATCTGATCCACTTGACAGATTATTTGAATCCAGCCCACCTTTCCGCACATGTCAAACAGATGGGATCATTGTTACAAGCCTTGAGAAAGCGGTGGCTGAGCGGTGGGTAAGGCGGGGAGGGGGAGAGGGGAGGAGGACGGAGGGGAGAGAGGGGCACCTTCTAGTAGCTTTGTGTTTTCACATGTTGGAACTGACGGGAGCCCTTCTTCTCCATGGGGGGGTGCTTTGGGGGGTCTGGGGCTGCTAGGGGGTGGGATGGAAAGGAGAGCGAGAGGTGGGGTGTTGGTGGGCAGGGTTATGATGTCACAGCAAAAGTTACAACAGGAGGAAAACACAGAAATGGTTCAACATTTTTTTTTTTAAACTTTGGACTGCCAAGAGCTGAAGGAGAGTGGTGAGCAAAGGAATGAAGGGGAGAGAGAGAAACTAAACTGGAAGCTTGAGTTTTGTATAGCTTCTTGCAACCTTATGAATGGATTACTAGCAGCTGAGAGCCAGGAGAGACCTATAGGGACTGCAGGATCATTCACACATTAACAGGGCAGAAAAGCAGGCGGAATTCTTCTTGCTGTGTTATCCCTCCTTCCTGAAATGAATGGTATGGAACCTTTTTCTGAGGGTCATGGGGGTGGCATGAAGGAGGGGGGAAGTTTCTTCTTTTCTTACCTGAGGATCTTTTCTTCATTTATACTAAGGTTCCTCTCCTTCCTTCTTTTCTTTCCTGGTGTTTCTCTCTCTCTCTGTCTCTCTCTCTCTCTCTGTCTCTCTCCCTCCCTCTCTGCCTCCCTCCCTTTCCCCTTCTCCCTCTCCCTAACCCCCCTTTCCCCTGCTTTTCTGTCTTTTTCTACATCTCCCTCTACTCCCTTCCAAATACCCAAACTCTTTTGAGCTACTTCAGGGGGAAAAAAAAGAAACAGAAAAGGACTAAGTCAGAAGGAGTGAAGGGAGATAGGAAAACAAGAAAAGGGAAAAGGACAGTCTAGGATCGAGGGATTTCTGTGTTAGTGATGTCCACGTGCCTGAATTGATCTCACTTTGGGGACTTGCTTTGAGGCTCCAGTGGCTGCTGCACAGGGAGACTGGGCATGCCAGGGGGCGGGTGATTAGGGCACAGCGTGCTGAATGCAAACAAGTCAGTTATTGCCAGGGCTAGAGGAGTTTAGAAGAAGTCTAGAGGCAAAAGAGGCACTGCGATCTTACTCTGAAGTGTGTGGGCTGTATGTTTTATGTGTGGGCAACACAAGCAGGGATTTTAGAACTGTAAGTAATTTTTCTTAGTGAAGGAAGGACCCAGTATGTTTCTCTACCTGTTTTGTACCCACCTGTGGTCAAACGTGTGCACCCCCCTCCCCCCATGTCAGGAATTCAGAACCATGCTCTCAGTGTGTGCCTACGTGTGTGCGTGTGCGTGTGTGTGTGTGTGTGTATGTGTGTATGTGTGTGCGCGCACGTCCATGTGTTTAGGGACTGGGACTCTGAGACAGCCTGCTTCCAGGCAAACATTAGTACAGAGGCTGCAGTCAGAGTGTTTACTTCCCATCCTCTCCATTCATTTCAAATCAATTGAAGAAAAATAGTTGCTTGGGTCTAGCTGTTCATTTTTGTAAATTACTTATTTTGAGCATCTCATTTGTTTATTTGCTCACTCAGCATATGGTGACTTTAGTAACTTCAGAGTGAGGAACTTCAGAGGAAAGAGATCTACGTAGTATGAATTCATGGCATATTCCCACGTAATGCTTCTTCCGGCAAGCTAATTGATTTGTTCTTTTTCCCAATGTCCAATGTAAAGTGAATTTGGAATATTGTTCTTTTGCATCCCAAATGATTGAAATAAGGGAAAAAAATACAGGAGACTTGTGGCAAAACAAAAGAAAGAGAAGCAAGTGGTCCCTGAATGGCTAGTGGGGGTTTATTAGACAGTGAGCAGACCTGTTTATGACACATGTGTGAGTGTGTGTGTGTCTGAGAGAGTGAGAGAGAATACACACTGAAAAGAGTGCTCTAAGACAGTATTGATTGCTATTGATTGTGTAGGCTGCAGCTGCTTAAAGAGAAAGCCCGAGATGTTTACTGGGGAAACCAGGAGTAGCATCTGTCCTCTGTGTGCCTCGGTGAGTTAGGGAGGTTTTCAGGAGGAAGGAGGGGACAGGGAGTAGGTGGAGTGATGCACCGAACTTATTAGCTTTGACATCATCATTGTCTTTAAATGAAACAAACAAGAAGATAATTATAGGCAGAGTGAGAGGGAGAGAGGAGAGCAGGAGGCATCGGAGAGAATAGGTCCCCTGAAGTACATGCTCTTCTCGCTCTCTTTCCCATCTGCCCAGGGACCCACAAGACTCCCAGAACGTGAAGTCAAGGGCTCTCAGACTCATAAGGTTATTAGGACACCAGACTGGCATCCCCAAGGAGAACTTTACGGAGACTTGCAACATACCAACAAGTTGGAAGGGGATTAAAAAACCTTCAACACTCCACAAGCCCAAGCACCAAGCTGAGGGGAACATTCTGACCTGCACAGGCAGACTGGCGGCTGGCTGGGGGCTCTGGCTGAGGAGGACCTCTGGAGAGCAAAAGCTAAGTATCAGCTTGGATTCTTGTGCCCCCAGGTTCCTTCTGCAGTTTTAGGTAGAAGCACCAAATTCTGTGTCTCTGGATGCAAGTTCTGGTGGTGGTTTGTTTGAAGGTGGGTATAGCTTAGGCTAAGGGCTACAGAAAGAACGGAATTCCTAGGGAAGGACGAAGGAGAAAGAAATGAAATTGAGAAGATCAGTGTCTTTTTCATGACTTCAGGTAGAGAGCCCTGTGTGTTTGGGAGGGAGTGTGTCTATAAGAGGATTTGGCTCCTGCCTGCGTGTCCTTCTTCTAGGATCATCTGGGGGAGGGGCTACTGAAGAAGGGACCCAAAAGAAAAAAAAAAAGAAAAAGAAAGAAACCTGAGCTCTCTAGGAGGAGGTTCCCAGGAACCCGGAGAAATGAACTAAATGAACTTCATTCTGCAAGGACTAAACTAGAGTCAGGAGAGCCAGGTCAAGGGAGAAGGGAGAGGGAGGCACAGCACTCTCGCTGGTAGCCAGAAGAGGCACTCTTTCGGGGCTGCTCCTAAAAGTTTGGTCCCTGAACAAAACAGTTTCCTGGGTGACTGCGAATCCACGGCTAGCTGTCTCTTGCTCTTCTCGCCATCACTCCCGTGTGGTACCCAGAAGTTGACGTCTGGTTTTGTCTAAAGAACTGGGGGAGGTATGATGTGTCTAAAGATCCTGAGAACCAGCCTGATGATTCTGGCTGGCTGGGCGTTCAGTATTGCCAGCTCGGAGCCGGGCTGGACATGCAAGACATCCCTGGCTCAGAGGGGACACCTGAATCAGGTGCTGTCGGAAGGAGAACGCTGTTGGCTGGGGGCCAAGCTGCAAAGACCCAGAGCTGCTCCCCAGCATCACCTCTTTGGGGTCTACCCCAGCAGGCCTGGGGACCACCTGAGGCCCTACACTGCGGGGGGTCCGGGAACCCGCCATGCAGGACACAGTAAGCCAGATGCCCTGGGGGGCCTGGCCACAAGCCTGGCTGGAAGTGTGGGGCTGAGGGGTGAAGCTGAGCAGCCAGCCACCCCATGGGTCTGGCATGGTCCCACTGGGTGGTCTGAGCTGCCGGGAGACCATGACACTTATCTTGACGATGGAGGATCCAAGGAGATTCCAGGTGAGACTGAGACTCCGGAGCCCTCAGCCACGACTGCCACTGTTCCCACTACCTTCGTGGGCCCAAAGGAACCCCAGCCAGAGAGCCAAAGGAAGGGCCGGGCCAAGACCAGGCATCGTCGCCAGGTGGTGAAGGGGCAGGCGGGGGGCATGCGGGGAGATCCCGGTGTCTCTTCCCGGCATTTCCAGCCTTGGCCTAAGCATCCCCTCGTGCACGGGGTCAGAACCAGTCTGACCAAGGACAGCATCCAGAAGGGTGGAGGGGACCCCCACTGGGAAGCAGAGACCTTTAACCCCCACGGAGGATTGCCTGTCTTGTACTTCTCGGGGAGGCGGGGGCGGCTGCTGCTGCGACCAGAAGTGCTGGCTGAGATTCCCCGGGAGGCGTTCACGGTGGAAGCCTGGGTGAAACCAGAGGGAGGACAGAACAACCCAGCCATCATTGCAGGTAACGGCCCGCGCCGGGGCTTTCTGAGGTCCTTGGGGGAATGGCTGGCTTTATGTTGGCCTGAGTTAGACATAGGGGACAAGGAAAGGAAGGGCACAGGGGCAGGGAAGCCAGGCAGGTCTGGCCGGGGAAAGGGGGAAGGGCCTTTATCCGTCAGCACAGCAGGACTCTAGACATCATCTACGATAATGACTCTGTAACCACAAGAGCACTTGTCCCAATGAGTATCGATCTCATGTGGTTCTATACATCCCGTGTGCACTTAGAAGACCTTTGGCTCACTCCTTACCACCTCTTTAAAGGGGGAGATCTCTGGTTCATTGTCATTTGGGAAGAAGTGTCACACTCCATTTCTCATAGTCCAGTCTGAGAGAGCGAGGCAACTTCACAGCTAGGCATCAGGACCAGGACCTGTGCAGTGAGCTGTGGGGGGGCGGGGCCGCGCTGCGGCAGAACCTGGCGGCCAGGTGCACAGCCCCCAGCCCTGGCTGTTCCCTTTTCTTTGAGCAGCTCTGGAACTTAGCAGAAAGCCTCTATCTGGCCCGGGTCCTGGAGTCCTATTTGCTTGTCCTAACATGTATCAGGTTAAGAACAGCAGGGGCTGCTGGAAGAGGTGGGCACGTATAAGCCGGGACCCTGGGGTCTCTAGCACTGGCTCTTGGATGAGAGACCTAAAAAGGATCCGTGTGTAACTGTGGTTTTGATCCGAGGTAATATCTCAGAACATTGCCTATGTATGTTTGCCACTATGCCCAGATCTTGGCTTTCATGGAAAGTCACCCAGAAGGACAAAGAAAAGAGTGGTATTAGGTGCAACTCTCTCCCTTGCCTTACTACTCCTTTGCCTTCAAGCAAGGAATGGGGATTAGACATGATAAGTCTTCCATTTTCTGTCTCATTATCCCTTTGGATACCCCCATGCCAGAACCTCACACAAGGCTAGGCACATCATCGATCCATTTTAATCTCATTAATTTGGATTATCTACAATGCCCTCTGATATTTGCCAGTGCCATTTACACCGGTGGGGAAACAGTGAGAGGTGTGCCAGAGGCAGAACACGAATGGAACCCCAGAGCTCCTGAAGTGCTTGACAACTTCCCAAATTAAAAACTTCTCAGGTTGCTGGATGCCTGCAAATAAGTTTCAGACTGGAGAAAGAAATCTGGAAGGAGGGAGCTTCTTTCAGTGGGGGTGTTGCTGGAACATCCCTTCTGGACACGCTATCTCCCCCTCTTTGGCTGTGATTTCTCTTTTGGAAGCTGGGATTCCCAGACACTGAGCACTCTAGAGTCTTGTGGTTTTGCTTTATTTTATTTTTGGGTGGGAGAGGGAGTGAAGGGAGGGGGAGAGAGAAGGGGCTGAGCTATAAGAAGGTGGGGGCAGAGAAAAAGTAGAAGGAAATCCTTATTCTGGGGCCAAATGGAAGAAATAATGAGATGATTATCTGATCAGAGTTGGCAGCTTCGCAGCTTTTCCCAGATGACATCTTGCTGCCTAATCTCGTTTCCTAGTACCCATCTGCCAGGGAAACTGTGTGCTTGCAGTCTAGACCGAGACCCAAGACTCCCCTTACCCCTCCTCCTGCAGTAGCAACAGAGGGACCTGGGATCGGTTCCCTGGCTGTGAAGAATTAGGGAGAGATCCAACAGGAATATATGAGCGAGGCTCTCAGAGGCTACTGCTTTTGGTTATTAAAACTCAAACCTGAGGGAACAGATTCCCTGTTCACACAGATTCCCTGTGGGTACCTGACCTCTGCCCTATCCCTTCCCTGTCCAGTCTCCTTTGCTGCAGAGAGTAGTGTCAGGAGCTGATTCCAGCTCTGGCCTTGCTCCTTGCACCTCTCCACCTACTACCAGTACGCCCCCTCCCTTGTCCACCTGTCCACCGCCAACCACCCGCCCCCCACCTTGCCATAGCACACATGCTCAGATCCTTCTCCAAAGTGCCCCCCTGAACTCTCTGGAAGCATCTACAATTAAGCAGCAAGTCTTTTTGCAGACAGCCTAGCCTCCGAGGCTTCTTTCTCTTCAAATCAAAGTAGCCCCTGTGGTTTACCGGTATTTCCCCAGGAGGTCCACACCAGGAAGGTTGAGGGCAGGGAACAGCCCCCTCTGGCTCCCCTCCACCTTCCACCCTCTATCTTTCTTTAGACTCATGCACGTCACAACATACTTAGGAAAGATTTAGAGTAAAAGGGAAAGATGGAGGCTGGGAACAAGACCCTCATCCTTCAGGATTTTAGCAGCTGGGCTCTCAAGGGCATAGGCCTCTTTGTTCACTGTGCTTAGCTCCTTACACTTCACCTGTGGGCCCCTGGCTGAGGGCCGTGAGGTGGCCAAAGGTAGTCCAAGGTCTCTGATTTGCATGAATTTACTCACTCCTATCAACAGATCAGACCAACTTCCCTCTGTTACTCAGCACCTGTCCTCTAGCTGGTCACTGCCTGTTCCGGACAGGTGGGCCTTCACCTGTGCCAAATAATAGCTGAATGGAGTTCCTGGGAGGTAACATAATCTAACCTTTCAAGGTCTACTGCTCATCTGAGGATCCTCTGATGAGCTCTAAGACTTGACTCCCATCCACTTTCCCAATGGCTCTCAAACTCAGCTTCTACCTACTTAGACCCAGCATCCCAGTTCTCAGTCTCCCAGACTTGGGGCATTTTTTTTTCCCCTTCAGCAGAGATGTCAAGTAATTCAACCACACCAGCCCAGCTGTGAAGGAGCGCCCCCCCACCCCCGCCCAGGTGTGGGGCCTCAGGGAATACTTCCCGCACAGGGCACTAGGTGGCAGTGTTGCTTTATGCACAGGAGAGTAGGCGGCTCTTTGGAAGCCACTAATGGGGAATGTGTCAGGTTTCTTGCACTGCTCTCCCTCCGCGGGCCTCTGGGCTGTATTTTATCATTCCCTCCCAGAGTGATGTTAGTAGGCATCCCCGAGGGCTGGCTTCATAGGAGTCTTTCTGCATGGCCCACGTGAAAGGGCTAAAGGGGCATTTTGTGGGGTTGTGACTAACTTGCACTTGCAGCAACTAGTAAAGAAAACAAAATCAGCTAGAGTTTACCGCCTCCCTCCACCCCAAACTCCCACATTCTTCCAAAATAGGAAGTTGGACTCCAGAATGGATTGCTGGAATCCTTTTGTTCAGGGCTGAGGACAGTTCAGGCCTCACAGACTTTATGTGCTGAGGTTCTCTCTGGCCCCTGGTGGGGGGCGGGGACATGATGGTCCTGTTCTCTGCTCCCCCCCCCCCCCAAGGTAAGGCCTTCCACAGTGGCCTATGGCCTGTGCTCTGGAGCAGAGCAACAGAAGGTAGGAAAAGACTGTGTGCGACTGCTCCCGCATAAGGATCTCAGTAAAACTAACTACTCATGGACCTGGCAATTTACAGATGTGGTGCCACAGAGGAGTGTAGCCTGAGGTCACAGGCCCATCTGGTTGGGCTGGTGGAACTCACTCAGCAGAGGACAGAAGCCAAATTCTGTCCCATTCTCATGTGAAATCCTTAAACTCCAGCACCCAACCCTGAAACCACCCTGTCCCTTTCCCTCCTTCTCCACTTCCTTTCCCCTCCTTCAAACCCAACATACCCAAAAGAGAAACTTTAAATAGGTTTCTCCTCACCGGTAATTGATTGCAAATGTTCCCTGCAGTTGCCCAGCTGCACCTGCAGCTCCAAGTTGCAGGGGACTGAGTCAGTAAGTCCATGGCAGGATTAGCGTTTAAATCCATGTTTTTTTCATTCAACAAATATTTACCGAGTGCTTCACCATGCAAAGCCCGGCGAGGCACTGTGGGGGAATACAAAGATGTCTAACAAACTGTCCCTCACTTGAAGACCTGTTCTTCTCTTATGAGGATCCAAGTTTCAGAGCAGATCTGGGTACCGAACAGAGAAGTCAGGCTGACCTGGACTCTGATCCCATCTCTGACACTTATCAGCACTCTCATCTTTGGCAGTCCGTTGAACTTCTCTGAGCTTTGGTTTCCTCAGGTCAAGAAATGAGATCATGTCTTACAGAGTTGTTAATGATGTTTAAATAAGTCATGTATGTAAAGTGCCCAACAACGGCTTGGCCGATGGTGCTTATTTATGACATGGTATTAACAATGGGAGATAGGCATCACTAAGAGCTGTGGGTGTTAACCTGCTTATCTTCCATTCTCCCCACGAACCTATACTTTTTCCTTAGGTGAGACAGTAGCTTTAATTCCTTAGGAATTTTATTTAGGTAATCTGTGAAATAAGAATGATGGTAAATAGGATTTTTCACAAAATGGTTTCAAGATGATTGAGAACACTGTAGAATCAGATGCCTAAGAGAACTCTATTTTTTAAAATCACATGATCTTTTTAGCCTGGGACATACTATTTTGAATAAACTGGACAAAGGCATTAAAGGTTTTTGGGCATCACAAACTTTGGAGAATCTGATGAGGGCTATGCTTACTCTGCAGAAAAATGTACATGTTCGCGTAATTCACATAGCTTTGAGAGCTTTTCAGATTTCCCAGTGGCTGGTGTCTCCTGACCATGGGTTCAAACCCCTTTTGTTTAGGACACTCTGGTGGCTTTTTGTGGTATGTCTTGAATGATATCTAAAAAACGCGACTTAGGGTGCCTGGGTGGCTCAGTCATTAAGCATCTGCCTTCCGCTCAGGTCATGATCCCAGAGTCCCAGGATCGAGCCCTACATTGGCTCCCTACTCAGCCAGAAGCCTGCTTCACCCTCTCCCACTCCCCCTGCTTATGTTCCCTCTCTAGCTGTGTTTCTCTCTGTCAAATAAATAAAATCTTAAAAAAAAAAAAAAAAAGAAAGAAAAGAAAAGGGAAGGAAAGAAATGCGACCTTACAGGAATACTGAGGCATCCCTTCTCCCAATTAGGGAGCCATGTACTGATGGTAAGAAGTTTCATTTGTGCAGACACACAGCTTCATGGAAGACAGATTCCCATACCTGGAAGCATCAGCATAGATGTGCAGAGAATTTAGAAGAAGGACCATGTGTGCTACCTCCCCCTTTATCCAGTCTTCACGACAGGGGAAGAGATACCTTTCCCAGAGCTCCTCGGGACATGAGGATTCTGTGACCTTCCTCCTCAGCTGCCTCCTCCTCTATTGCAACAATGGTCAGAGCCAGAGTCAGAGTGTTTGTTTGCCCTCATGGGACCTGAGGAATTACCCACTTCCTGCACGTGTAGCCCTGCCCCTTGACGGGGCCCAGATGGGCAGCAGAGCCGTAGCACCCCTGCCCTTTGTGTGTAGGAACCACGGGTGTGAAGGCTGTGGTGAGACTCTGGGGCCGGCTTTCCCCTCGTGCTGAGGACGAGGCACGTGAGTGTGCTCCTGTGTAGACAAGCCATGTGCCTTGCTGGTTGTAAGTTAGCATCTGCCTACCAGGGGTTTTTATCTTGTGCCATAGACCCCTCCAGAAGCTGGGGACAATGCCTAGTGTTAGAAGCAAAACAGGCTGGCGCTGCCCCTCCATTCACAGCTGAATGCTGAGCGCCTTGACCAGGCAGCCTCTCCGATTCCCTCAGGGAGGGTGATCTCTACTTCCCTGCTTCCAGAGCCCTTCACATGTGGTTTCGGGTTTGCTTCCTACCTTATCAGTTCTGTACACATCTCGTTTCTATCTACTGAAAGTTCCCCAGGAGCCAAATGCATGTCTGATTCACTTTTGTCACCCCTGAATATCTAGCACAGGGTTAGACCCTCAGTTTTGTTTGTAGGATACATAAAGGAGAAATTTAGATTGCTGGATGCCCATTAGGGATGAGAAGAATGGTGAGAGGAACTTTCTGAATCTCGAGTCTATTTGTGGGGAACAGGGCAGTGCTTTCAAATCTCCTTTTACTGTCTGCAAAGGTTTTTCGGCGGCTTCTGCATGGAATTGCCTGGTGCAGGGCTCCCTCCTACCTTCAAGAGGAGCAGCCCCTTTCCTATCCATTTCTATGACGAAGAGTTTAGTTACTTTAAAAAAAGCCTAAACCCCACAACTCTGGAGCACAGGTTGGTACACTATAGCCTGGGGGCCACCTGTGGCCCAAAGTGGGAGACTGTTTTATAAATAAAGTTTTATTGGAACCCAGCCTCAGCCAGTGTTCTCGGTGGCTGCTTTCATGCTAACTGGTAGAGTTGGGGAGCAGCAGCATTCACAGTCCAGCCCATAACGCCTAAAGCATTTACCGTCTGTCCCTTTGTAGAAACAGTTTGCCAACTTGCGCTCTGAAGCCTTGCTTCTCAATTTAAATATTCCTAGAGATCACTTGGGATTCCTCTTGAAATGCAAGGGCTGCCATGGGCACACACCTTGCAGTGGATGTGCAGAGGATAAGCCTCAGACCTCCACCTGCTGGCTGCTTCACTGGCCAGAGGCCCCAGGAGCTGTGCTCTGAATTCATCCCTATGTCTGCACGGAGGCCACATAAGCTTTGCTGTGGTAGGGATAAAGGGGGAAGGGGCTTGTCTGACAGCCACCTCTGCCTCTAAGACTCTTGAAGGGCTAGCAGAACATCCCGTGGTCTGAGCAGCGGTCTTCAGGGCTTCCACCGAACCTCCCTTCCCTCTTTCCTTCCCTCGAGATCAGACTGGCAGCAGGGGCTGATGGCTCTCCCAGCCTGCCCAGGCGCACAGCCTCTTCTTTCCCAGCGTTGTCCCCCCTAACGGAACACCTGCACAGGACCTCTATCCTGACACCTGCCGTTCGCACGGACCCAACTAACCAACACAGGTGCGGACTCTGATTCCGCGGGCCCGGGGCAGCCTGAAAGTCTGCATTTCTGACAGACTCCTGGGTCATCCGGCTATGTGTCTGTGTGCGGGTATGTGATCTGCTCTGTGTAGACCATAGAGAAGTAGCAAGACTCTCGACTCGGGGGCCTGGAGCAGGGCTCAGCACGCTTTTTCTGTAAAGGACAAATGGCTTTGGCTTTGTTTCCCGTGCGAGAGTGTGCGAGCAGCCATAGACAGTGTCTAAATAGACGAGCGTGTCTGTGTTCCAGGAAAACTTTATTCACAGGCACCGGTGGCAGGCCAGACTTCGTCCGCGGCCATCTTTGGCTGACTTGCGGGATGGAGGCCTCTTCCTGCATGTGGTCCTTCTTCCGCAGCCCTCGGTTGCCTCGCTTCCTAGCCCTGTGCGACCAAGAATAATAGGGTCAGAGAGGCGGTGGCCATGGCCGTGGTGGGGGAGCACCTTCTGGTCAAGCAAAAACAAAACTTCCCAGAGATTTCCTGCAGGAAACAAGTCCGGCTTACTTTCTTGGTCTGAGTATTCCAGGGAGAGTTTATATTTATGTATTTTCTTTTAAAAAAATAGCATTAACATATAACTCACATGCCATTGGGTTTGCATATCTAAACTCTACAATTAATGGTTTTTGTTTTTTAAGAATTGTGAAGTGTTTACCAACATAATTTTAGGATTAATTTTGACCCAGAAGAGACACGGTAGCCATGAGCAGCCGTGGCCCGTTTCCCTCCTCACCCTGCTGTAGAGACAGGAGGTGCCAGAGACAACCACTAGGTTGCCTCTTCCTAGACATTTCCTATTCGAATCTGGCTTCCTTCACTGGAACTTGGTTCATTGTGTTTAACATGTAGCAGAGTTCATTCTTTTTTATTGCTGAGTAATAATCTGTATATATTTTTTTAAGATTTTATTTATTCGACAGAGAGAAACACAGCGAGAGAGGGAACACAAGCAGGGGGAGTGAGAGAGGGAGAAGCAGGCTTCCCACCGAGCAGGGAGCCCGATGTGGGGCTCGATCCTGGGACTCTGGGATCATGACCTGAGCCGAAGGCAGAGGCTTAAGCAGGGAACCACCCAGGTGCCCCAATCTGTAGATTTCTCTATCACATCTCGTTTACTCATTCTTCAGCCGATGGACATTGCGGGGGCCTCCACTTTTGGCCACTGTGGATATAGTTACTGTAAGCACTATGCACGAGTGGACTTAGGTTTTCATTTCTTTCAGGTCTCTACTAGGAGTGGAATTGCTGGGTCACTCTGTGTTTATAATTTTGAGGCTCTGCCAGACTGTTTTCTGAAGCAGCTGCAGCATTTTGCAAGCCCTAGCCACACATGAGGGCTTGGTTTTATATTTCCTGCCTTCAAAGTGCGAAGGGCTCTGGTGACTTCCACTGATGACTGGGGCTCTGCCATTGCTTCCATCCGGTAGCACCTGGTGGTCTCTGAGAGATGCGGTTGTCTTGTCAGGGAGTGGAGACAGCTGGACACCTGTGCTGAGGTCTCTGTAATCACAGGGAGCCCGGAATGGTTGAGAAGGGTGCTGTCATCAGGCTTCCTTTTCCAGCTACTCAAAGGCACCCTAAAATGGCCCTTTCTTCCCTGACCCCAGCTCCGCATGGGAGGAATCCCTCTTTGGCCAGAATTGCATTATTTTCAGTTACTTTGACACACATGAGCCCTAATTGACAGCATATGGGGAACATTTGTGACCCTCAGAAGTCACAGTGCATCAGACTGTGATGAGGCAGCACATTCAGGAAGCAACAGAGAAGAGAAACAGAGGAGGAGGGAAAATAAAGCTCATACAGCTCCCTTATCAATGCCCTGAACCTTCTCCTGGGTTCCAGCTCTGAGGGCATTGCTGTTTCCCTGTGACCCACTCAGTTCAGGGCCTGGGGTCTGACTAACAGGGGTTACACCTGGAACTCAAGAGTCATCCAGCTGTCTGTGAAGGGATGGGGGAAGGAGAGTCACTTCCATCTGGTACCACATAGGGGTTTCCTAGGAGCATGACTTAATGATCATCTTCCTAGTCACACTCCAGCTTCGGTGCCTGACGTGTGTCATTTCCCTTCCTGTCCTCACCCCAAGCCTTCAGTTACCGCCTCTCTTCTTGACCCTTTCACCATCTCAGGGAGGCAGTGCTGTAGGGAGGGACTCTGACCAACCTGGTTGGTGCCATTAACTGCTCTCTCCCCATCCGCTCTTAGGTGTGTGCCCCTGCCCGGCCCTCAAGGATGACATGGAACCCATGGTGATTCTTGGCATCACTCTTGGGTGGAACACAGGTTATCGAGTTGGAATTGTTCAGGAGTGTCAGGGCCAGGGCTGGAAACCAGAAGTCACCTTTGGCAGTCCAAATAAATTTGACCACTGCCTATCACCTGCAATGCTTTGTCCTTCTTCCCTCCTTCATGCTCTTCTTTATTGTTCTTTTGCGTTGCCCATCTGAGTCATTCAGCATATGGGCACCACGAATATGGGCACCTGGATCCTTCTTGTTCCCATCCCAGTCTACGCCTCAAGAGGTCAAATAAACAGGAGAGGGAGGCTGCACCTTTGTTTGGGGTCTGAGCCTGTATACCCCCAACATCCGTTAGCTTCAGTTCCTGATGCCATAAACAAGTGCATAAATTCCATGCTTCTGTGCGTGGGTACACGGAGTTGGGTTACCCTGGGGCTCATCAAATCCCTTATGCTCACATCATATACACTATGACCCTGGCACCTTCCAGAAAACATACGTCATGCTAAGTTTCCGTCCAAGGAGTAACAGCATCTTCTTTTTCCCATGTTCACTACCTGCTTTAAAACAATCCTACTCTTTGAATATTTTGAAAAAAAGAACATCCAGGACATAAAGCAACAACGGGCAAACAAAAACATCCCAGTTCTCTTTATGAGTCAGCAATGAGTGACAAAGAAAAGTGGTTTGGCCCAAATATACACATGGGGTCACTGGAACCCCAAATCTTGAACATTTGCAGTTGCTGTGGCAACCAGTGGGGCTATCAAGACCAGTAATTATAGCTCATTTCTGGATTGGAAGTCCAGTTACTAATCAGAGGGAAAGAAGTCATGGAGTTGGGAATCAGTTAGTGAATGATCATTCAAGTGGTGACTCTGCATTTCCTAATTTTCTTACAAATAATTGCTGTACCTTTCAGGAAGGTTAAGGAAGAAATAGTTTGGTTCTATTTGTTCGTTCCTCCACTAATTTATTTGCTCATCCAACATATTGAGCTCCTAGCAGATGAAGTCCCAGGCATTTAACCATGTGCTAGAGAATCAGAGATGGCAATGGCTGGGGCTGTACCTGGAAAGGGCTCACTGCCTACTGCCTAGTAGGAGCAAACCTGTAACCAGTCACTGGCGGGGGCCCGTTTGGCCTCGATGAGTCTGAGGAAGGAGACTGGTAACCAGAGAGAGAGAAGGAGGCCTGAGGGGCAGGAGAACTGGGGAAAAGAGAAAAGGATAGGATTTTGGATGTGACAATGGCTCCAGGGCCACCAGCAAGCCAGCAAGGCTTGAGGTGAGTTCCCTAGATCCAGCAGCGAGGACATCACTGGTGGCTTGAGAGAGGGCAGTTTCACTCCAGGATTGGGGGCCTGAGGTGGGCAGGTACCATATTACAGTGAGTGGAGATGGGAATGAATGGTCAGAGTGGAGACAGAGGGCAGAGTCGTGTGTGCTCTGCACAGACACTGCACTCTGAGAAATTATCTGTTCTATTTATTTGCTTCTTCTGGTTTATACGTATGATTTATTTCTCATTCTCCCCTTAGAACTTTTGTTCTGCACTTCTGTTCACATTAGGGAAAGGAAGGGAGAGTGTACCTAGAGAAGGTTAATCTTGTTAATCTGTGGGAGAGGCCATCAAGGGACCTGGGAGCTTTCTGTGGGTTCCAGGTGTTTCTAGCCTTTGCCCCTTCTCTGGTTTTTCTCAAAATCTGGAGTGGTCACAAAGATCTTTTTTAGGGGGTGAAATTCTTTTAACATAAAGCATAGGCAGTACCTAGCTCAATTATTGTTAACCTATTCACTCACTAATTTATTTATTCAACAGATATTTATTGAACACAAAGTAGGTCTTCAAGAATTCTTTTTGAAATAAGTTCCACCTTTATGCAGAATAGCAATAAACCCTAACCACAGCAGAATCTGTTTTAGGCATTCTTTGTTTCAAGGCACATTAATAATAGGACAGAATTACACAATAGAATATCCTCATAATCCTTATAATCTAGCCTGTGGCATGCATCCTGTGCCTGGAGATAATCTTGGGCACGACTCCCTCCCTGGGTGTGGCAGTCTTACTGCCTCCTTGGACAGCATGCGGAGTGTCACCAGCCTGACCTTACTGTTGGAGGAGGGGGCACAAGCAAGTGGCCCCACCCCCCTGGTTTTCTGCCCAGGGAAAGTTCTGGAAACTTAGGAGAGATGGGCTGGATGCTGCTGAGCTGCAGAAATCCAGGCAGGAAAGAGGAAGGACACCTGCTTACCTTGCTACTCCTGGCATTTCTGTCACCATCCCTTCTCCTGGCCCCGCCTCCTGGACAGCTTTTCTTTTCTCTAGTCCAACACCATGGTGGCTCCACATCAAGTTCCAGTTCCAGCTACTCCATTCAGCAGTGGGAGCCATATGATTGCCTGTAGGCTTCTGGAGGCTTCGCTGGATTTGATCATGTGTGTGTTACCCCGGCACCCAGGGTGGGGCCCAGAATGCAGAGGGCGCTTTGAGCTGAATGAGTTGATGGGGAATGATCTGGCCCTTTTCCACACTTAGAACCTGACCTCTCCTTGCTCCCCAGAGTCAGCCACCTTCCTGAGGCAGGGAATTCTTTCCTTGCCACATGACCCACCTGTCACCAGCTCCTGGCCTCAGCACGAGCTAAATCTCCTCGCCTGAAATGTCCTACCTCCATCTGTTCCTCCATCTAAATTCTTTCCTTCACGTAGTATTGAGGAAGTCATGATCTGCAGCCAGATGTTCTGGGCTTCAGCCCTTTACTAGTTGCGTGAACCTGGCAAGCTTAAGTCTCCTTATTTGTAAAATTGGCCTCATGACCATTTCTGTTTCATGGAATTGTTGTAATGATTAAATAAGTTGGTGCCCATTGTGTGCAAGAGCTGTGCCTCAACGCTGACTGATGTTTTCATCCTTCTGTGATGATGTGGTGGCATGAGAAGGACCCAAACCCTTGCCTGCAAGGCACAGCCAGCCAAGGCTCATGGCCCTCTCCCCCAACGCCTCCTCTGCCAGTTTTCATCCCTGAAAATGCCCTTTTCTTCTGAGCTCCTGTGCACAGATACACATGTCTATCTCTGTGACACAACCCACAGGATTATTTGCAGTGAAACCTCAGTTCACTGGATTCCAACTAATCAATATCCTCAGCTAACCACAATATTTTAGTTATTCCACTTTTTAGGGGACAGAGGTACATGGTCACAAGGTGAATTCAAATGGATCTAGTAGACTCTAGTAGGAACTAGGGATCTAGTAGGAACAAAACCTGCCCATTGAGGTGTGGGTTCAGCTCCATCATTTCCACCTTCTGTGGCCCCCATTGCAGGATGTCTAACAGCTGAGAAGAGATGAGAAGGATGAGAACCTTGCAGTCCTTCAGGATGAGCCTAGAGAATCCTGGGAACAGATGCTCAGAACAACATGGGCCTGGTGACAGCCCAGCCCAGCCTCTCCTTCACAGATGGGAACATGAGACCAGAGAGGGAAAGACACTTTCCAGATATCACACAGCAGGAGCCTGGGATCACATTCCAAGCTTCTTCATTCCCAATTTGGTGTCCCTTCAGCTCTTCCAGGTTGCCCTTGGTTAATTTAAATCTCTTGCTGGGAAGCAGAAGAAAACAGTTTAGGA
This sequence comes from Spilogale gracilis, assembly GCA_004023965.1. NCBI lineage: Eukaryota > Metazoa > Chordata > Mammalia > Carnivora > Mephitidae > Spilogale > Spilogale gracilis. Next base: position 6,642 of record PITA01001259.1, on the reverse strand, counting down.
AGACTTTCAATAAGAAACAGAAGAAAAACTATGACTTTAGTCCTCATTTAACCTAAAATGTCAGTTTGTCACCTATTTTTCCTTGTTCTTTCTCTTTCTCATGCAGAGGCCAGGCAGCCAAAGCTGGGTTCCAGTGGGGGTTGACTCCTAGGTCAGCTTGAAGTACTCTCTTTGCACCCTGGGCTCTGAAGACTCACCTGGGTTTAGTTTGAGAACACACACTCTATATCCTCTGGTTTCTTAGGCTTGGAAGCTGGTGGAAAAAGGGCTTTAGGTTCTGATTGGCAGAGTATTTGGGTTTGTGTGGTTCCTGAGTATAACCCACTTCCTAGAAAGCTTCCAGAGTCTCCATGGGTTATTTGTGACCACAGAGTAGAGGCAAAAATGTTCAGATATTATTAAGTCAACACAGGCAGCACATGGTCATTGAGTGAATAGGAGACACATTGGACCAATCCTAATGCTCTGAGAGTACAGTGATGTCTCACTCAATGAAAACCTGATAGGCAACCAGCTAACCTAAGCTGGGAGCTTATTTTCATGGCATGAGGATATGCTCCAAGCTTCCTTTTAAAGGCTCCCACAATGCCTCTGAATCACCAAGAATATATTTAACACTATTTAAACACTGCTTCTCAGGGCAGCATTGATTCTGAAAACTCTACCTGGCAAGTGAAATGCCAAAGCAAATTTTGGAGCGAGATCTCAAAATTATTTATTTGGCGGAGGAAAGGGGAAAACAGGAAATTGGTGTTGGGAGCTGCTCCGCTGAAATTTTAAGAGTTCTTTCTCAGAGGGACCTTGATAGAAAGGGGATAAGGTTGCAGAGGGAGGGCTGCAGCACCCAGCTGTGGGGGCCACTGTGTCTCTGTCTCTCCCAGGACTGGCCTGCACTGGGTACCAAGGTGTCTTCTCAAGGATCAAGAGAGTCAAGATATGCCGCGTTGTCTAAGGGGTGGGACTTTCTACCATTCCCTTAGCCTTTGCTCAACCCACCTCCATCTTCTGCATTTGGGGGGTTTTAGCCTTTGTTGTGTTGCTGGAATTCCAAGGTCCTGTTTTCCTGTTTTAGTTGAGGTGGGAGATCAGGTTAGGAGGAAGAAAAACCTACAGGCAGCTCTCCACCTCTGCTGAGGAAAGGGAGCTCCGAAACCCACAGCTTTCCCATCACAGACACTCATTACACAATCCTTTGGGCTTTGATGGGCTATTGATGGAATTCAATAGTCGCAGGACCAGCAGAGTATGTGAATGCTCAGGAAATTTCGTACTTTTCATTCTCAAAGGTTAGTAAAAATGGTTGAAATGACATCCCCTCCCCCTAGAAAGAAACCCATGTGCCCGAAATCACTAATCAGGAGACTGTTTTCTTTCTTTCTTTCTTTTTTTTTTTTTTAATGATTTTATTTATTTATTTGACAGAGAGAGAGATCACAAGCAGGCAGAGAGGCAGGCAGAGAGAGAGAGGAGGGAAGCAGGCTCCCTGCTGAGCAGAGAGCCCAACGCGGGCCTCGATCCCAGGACCCTGAGATCATGACCTGAGCTGAAGGCAGAGGCTTTAACCCACTGAGCCACCCAGGTGCCCGACTGTTTCCTTTCTTTAGTGGGAATGAGTGATGTAAGGAACGTTTCAACACTTCTTACTCTTGAATTATTTATTTCTTTCCTTATGCGGGAAAATAAATAATTTAAACATGCTGAAACGTACTGAGGTCATGGATGGTGTTGGCACAACCTCTCACAACCCAGGCTGGCAATCATGGAAACTGGGGTTCCAGATGCACATACAAGCTCTTTTCTGGGTGATCCCAGTGATCTGGAGAAGACAGGAGGATTGCCAGGATGGTGGCCACAGGCTATGCAGGCTGGTAAATGTGTGTCAGAACCCGAGGCCTGACCCTATGGCCACAGCTACAACGCAAAGAGGCCTCCTTCACAGAGAGACTGGGGAATGTGTCTTGTCTTCTGTCTGTGCAGTGCTGGGGCTGGAAACCACCTGCCAAGGACTGTCTCTCCAATTGTCATGGTCCTGTGCATCCCAGGAATGGGATCCTTCTCCCCCCAGAATAAAAACCAGGGCCCAGATACATGTAAAACTCTCCTCCAGACCCTGGCGTTCTGGAGTGTGGCAGAGGGCGAGCCTGAGGATAGTTCCTGCTGTTCAGTAGTCTCTGGAAAGGATTCCAGTGAGCCCCAAGATGCATGTTTAATTAGAAGAGTGCCCCTCAAGCCACTCATGATGTCTAGCTAAGAGGCCTCCTCCACAGAAAGTTGGAGCTCCTGGGTCTGCTGCCTCTTGCTTTGTCCTAGGGGCAATAGTTCTTTAAGGACCCTTGGTCCCTTGGGACTGTGGGGACCTGTGGGACTCATGAACATAAACTCACTGGCAACCAAAGCCAGATGATGTGGAGGTGTTCCCTGCTGACAGTGGCAGAAATCAGGACACCAGACGGGGCTATGTGTTTCTGGGTGACACCAGGTATTACAGGGAACACAAGCTCCCCTGGCCAAGAGCCAGGTGGTCAGTAGGCATCCCCTAGGCAGCAGCTGCAGAAATTGGGGCACCAGACATGGATAAAAGCTCCTTCCTGGGAGATACTGGTGTTTGGGGTGCAGTAAGGGGACAGGGCCAAGATGGCACCCACCAGTTTGCATCCCCAGAACACATTCTGGCTGGCTGAAATGTGTGGTGCATTGGATGCCTGCCCCTCTGGCCAGCACTTTAATATCAGTGGATGAGCCTCCCTCGCTGAAGTCTGGGCTCCATGGGCTGCCTCTGAGCTGGCCCAGGGCAGGGGAGTCAGAGCATATCAGCGCTTTGTGGGTGGGCTCTCAGGTCACTTGCCTTGTCTCGTTGGGACATGAGCTCCCTTGATGTTCAAAGTTAGATGTTTTGGGGGCTTGTCTCTCAAGTGTATGTCTTAAAGGTTGGGATTCCCAATGAGAAATTGGGACCCTTAACTCCTCAGAGAGAACCTTTGGGGCTTGAGTTCCCTCCTGGTTGTGGGGTGCTATGCTGCGGGTGGGGTTTATGGTGAGACTGTGTCTCAACCTCTCCTACCCGGCCATTTGCTGGCTGTGGAGTCATCACTCAGCCAGACATTAGGTTTTTTAAAGAGGAAATTGTTCCACATGTAGCTGTAGAGCTTGTGTGTCTGTGGGAGGAGGAGAATTCAGGATCTTCATATGTTGCCCTCTTGGACGATTATTGAGTTTTACCTCCAGCTATCTTATTATTTTAAATTTTATTTATTTATTTACTCATTTATTTATCTTTAATTAGATACACATATCTTTCTCAGATATAATTGACACAGAGCCCTGTGTGAGTTTAAGGTATATGGCATAATGACTTGACATACATATATTACAAAGTTATTACCACAGTAAATTTACTTGACTTTCATCATCTCATATGGATACAAAAAAAGGAAAAAAGAATTTTTTCCCCTCATGATGAGAACTTTTAAGATTTACTTGCTTAGCAACTTTCAAATATACCATACAGTAGTGTAAACTATAGCCATTGTGTTCTGCTTGATTTTCCCAGGACTTATTTAGCTTATAACTGGGGTTTATACCTTTTGACCCCCTCCATCCAATTCCCCACCATACCCAAAATGTTATTTTTAAAGGCAGAGTAGTATTATATTGTTTGGGTGGACTGTACTATTTTTCTATTATAAATAATGCCATTGGGGAAGTATAATAATATACCTCTTAATCATTTCCTTACTGTGATTCCCAGAAATGAAATGATGAGGTTGGAGGATATGAATATTTTTGGCAAATGGTTGCCAAATTGTTCTCCGGAATGGTTTACCAATTTTCTCTCAACCTAGCAGTGCATGAGTGTGCTTGCTTTTTGACCATGTCACCAATTCTAGAGACTATCATTGTTAATCTCTACCAACCCAAGGGACGAGAATTTCTATTTTGTCTTTATTTGCATATCTTTGAGGCAGAACATTGAAAATTCCAATTTCTTCTTTAAAGATTTATTTATTTATTTATTTGACAGAGAGAGAGAGATCACAAGTAGGCAGAGAGGCAGGCAGAGAAAGGGAGGAAGCAGGTTCCCTGCTGAGCAGAGAGCCCAATGCAGGCCTCGATCCCAGGACCCTGAGACCATGACCTGAGCCAAAGGCAGAGGCTTTAACCCACTGAGCCACCCAGGCGCCCCAATTTCTTCTTTTTTGAGTTTTCTACTCCTGTCTTATATCCCCCATGCCTCTGTCTCTTACTGTTGTCACTTAATATTATTGTGCAGGTGATACGTGAACAGAGAGAAGTGACAGGCATGGTCACAAGGCAGACTTGTGTGTGGTGCCTGCTTGTGTCTGTGTGTGAGCATGTGTGCCTGTGTGTGTGTGTGTATGTCTGTAGGACATGGTGGAATGATGGCGGGAGTGGAGGAGATTTATGTATTTAAGTCACTAGTGGAGCTCCGTCCCCCACCCACTGCTGGATGGGGGGGGGGAGGGGAACTTTCTCAAGGACCCAGATCTTTTTTTTTAATTTTTAAAAAAAATTTATGTGTTTATTTTTCAGTGTTCCAAGATTCATTGTTTATGCCCTAGATCTTGATCTGCTGTCATGTAAGGCCTGCTACTGAGAGTATGGTCTGAAGGCCGGCAGCGTTGGCTTCTCCTGGAAACTTGTTGGAAATGCAAAATTTTAGGTGCCACTCGAATCCTACTGACTCAGAATCCATATTTATTCAGGGCCCTGAGGTGTTCCTACACACAGTAGAATCTGAACATCTCTGGACTAGAGTTGGCCTTTTAGGAGGTCTGTGGGTGCTTTCAGCCTGATTTGTAGGCAGACAATACTGATGAAAGATAAAAGCTGGTGGTGCTTGGATTTAGCTCCTGCATCTCCCACCCCGCCATCAGTAACAAAAATAACTCTAAAAATAGCTCAAATTTATTGACAATTTGCATCAGGAACCTTGCTATCTGCTTTCTGTGGTTGTCATGTGTGAGCCAGAGCTTCTGAGGTTATAAATGCCTTTGGATTCTTATCTCCGACCAGCTCAATCTTTGTTTTCCTGCTCTCTTCTCTTCCTGCCAAGCCTCCGCATTGTCCCTCACCCCTGCCTGAGTGGCTTTAGAGAGCTGGGGAAGTCCCCCATCCTGGTTCCGATCATCATTGCACACAGTGAGAGAGTGACTATAGGGAATAGTGGACTAGGAGGAGAGCTTGAAAAATTTGCTGGGAAGATGTGAGTGAAACATTCCCAAGAGGACAGGAGGACATTCCCATTCTGTGCTCTAGTTTATAAAAGCCTGGACTCCTAGATAAAAAGCTGAGCCTTATCCTGTCTGGAAGGAAAGTTATCTGGAGCAGCTGAAAAACACCTCGCTGGGCCTCTCTTTTCATTTTCTTCTCTTCCTGCTGACACGGTTCTGCTGTCTGCCAGTTTGTGTGGTCTTTGATGGATGGCTTATCTCCTCCTTCTTGGTCCTTTCTGTTCCCCTTGGGGTCTCTCTGGGGGGTAGGGTGTTGGGTAAGTAGTTATGCAGAAGGCAGTAGATAGATCTCTGCATGAGGGGAGGGCACAGGCATTAACATCCTGAGAAAAGACCTTGCCTTGTATCAGGTTGATTTATGGTCATGACCTAACCTGGCTCTGTTTTTTTGCTCATTTTTCTCATAAAAACAAGCTTGCACCACACAGCATGTTTTTTCAGTTAGCAGAGCTGATGACACCGTGCATGACTCCTCTGTTTTGTTGAAGAGAACCTCACCTTCCTGGAAGCTGCTGGGAACTTCTTGGAGCAGCAAGACCCTCACTCCCTACTTTGGTTCTCTCACAAGTGCAGAAAGGACTCTGCCATGGGGCTTTCCTGAAAGTGAGGTTCTATAGCCATCTCAGTGCCAAGGGCAGTATTTCTGTCTAGACCTTATCTTTATCTTCTACTACTTGGGCTTGCATTGTCGTTAAACGGTCTCTTCTGTGGGGCTCTGCCATGGACAGGGTCTCTCTCCACAATGGGGCTTTGCTCAAGAAAAACTCTCAGTAATTTTACCACATGTGCTGTAAGCCAGCTATGTAGGACCTAGAAGGAAGCAGCTTTTCACGTGAGGACTGGTGGAAAGCATGTCTGGCATCACAGGAAGGTCCAAGCGCTCACGATGACACAGTGCACAGAATGCTTGGTCCCCTTTCAATCACCCCTCAAGATTAGATGCAGTTGCAGGGCTCTTGGGCAGCATTGCCTGTCCTCACTCTCCCCCTCCCCCAGCCCGTGATGGGGAATGTTTTTCCTGAGTCAAGACTCACGACTTGGTTTGACTTCTGGAACAGAGTTGGTGCAATGCAGGAACTAAAACCCATTCCTGTCTTGACCCAGGGAGAAATGTACAGGAGTCTGAGACAGGTTTTTGTCTTCACAGTGCTCTCATACTGCTTGACAGTGTAAGGGAACTAGCAGTGGTAGCATACAGCTCAGCAAGGAATGCTCTCGTGAGCGCATCTTCCCAGACAAGATGGATCTGTAGCTGACATCTGAAGGACATGCCCTTCAGACAAAGGGAGCTAGATGACATTCTTGATGGGGATAAAATGTTGATCTTGGAGGAGTGGCATGTTGGCTAGAAAGCAGGGTGTAATTGGGGAGGTATAATAAGAGAGCAAAT
>PITA01001258.1:163264-205973 GCA_004023965.1 Spilogale gracilis | reverse complement strand
AAAAAAAAGGTGAGGAATCCAGAATTGCTTTTCTAATTCCTATCAGCATCTTTCCAAAATCCTATTTATTTTCTGCAACACTACTTTTAACCACCCAAGTCTGAACCCCAAATATTTAATTTAGTGATCAGCCTATAAATGAAATGGCCATTTAGAAAAATATTAATAGCATTCAATACTGCGTTATGTGGCCCTCCCATTCTAATATAAACTTAAAAACCTCTTCTTTTCTTCCAGAACTTGCAGTTTGTACCAAGTGTGGACATTTATTAAATAAGTGTTCAATGAATGTACTTCTTTTTTGTAAAAAAAAGAAAAGAAAAGAAAAGAAACTAGTTTGCTTCTTTCCTGGTCTTGGATCATAGTTTTGCAGAACTGATTTAAGAGCTTCTCTCCAGCTGCTTTCAGAGGAACAAAGAGTAAGACAAGAAGCTGGTGTAAAGCTGGCTACCAAGGATAACAATAGCCCAGATGGAAAAGGAGCACACTGAGATCTAGCCTGTTACAGATGAGAGTGGATGAGTTGCTCTGAGAGGACAAAGTCCTGCTTGGAGCCACCTGTTTCCAAAGATCTTTTCCTTGCTCTTTAGCTTGTCAGGTTTACTGAGGCCAGCCAGGGTTCAGGAGGTAGGAGAAGCTTATTTGAAATGCTCAGGCACTCTCCAGTCACAAGTGCAAAATCACGCAAGGAACAGGAAATACATAAAGCTTAATCAGATCATTTAAAAATATTTGTTCATTTGTTCATTCACTCATTTTCATTTTCATTTTAATGAAAAAGTAAAAAAAAAAATAACCAGACCACATCAACTCCATTTAGGTTTCTGTAGGATCCAGGTTCTTCCTTTTCCTCAAAATGGAAAAGCCTCTTATATTACATATCATTTGATCCATGGAAATAAAGGTAGCTTCCTCATTTATTTTAGTTCCTGACCCTTCCCAACTTGGTTTAGAAGAAGCAGCTACCTTTGTCCCCTTTGAACTAAAGTAACGCAGGCACAAGTCTGACATGGGATAACTTCTGCCAAAGGATTGATTAAATCTCTCTTTCTTCCCAGGATGAAAAGGATCTTTAAAAACAAACTGAGGTTTTATATCTGTAGGTATTAAATTCTCCCCTTGCATTTGCTTTCGTTCAATGTAGCATTTGTGTGGCTTATTACAACATCTTTCATGTAGCAGATCTAAAAACCTCTTTGTGAACCTGAAGATAATGGCATAGTGTGCTATAGGTTTTAAAGATTCTGTTTTTAAAGCCAGCAAGCAGCCTTTTGCAGAGAGAAACTGCCATGCTGATGTGAAAAGTTTCTTTTTTCTGGCTGTGGTTTAATTCTCCATTCATTTTAGAGGTTGCTTCCTACAAATAAAATGTTTGATGGCTATTTTTCCCTTTCTAAAGCAAGCCTAAAGCAGAAATTGCCAAATTTAAGGGTAAATAAAAACCACCTGGAGTGTTTGCTAAAATGTGATTCCTGGGATCCTTAGCTAATACACTGCTTTAGTAGACTTGGGGGTGGGACCCGGGAACCTGCCTTTCAAGTGACCACTCAGTTGACCCCAACACAGGAGGTCATTTAGAAAAACACTAGCCTAAACTAAAAGTTCTGAAAAAAAGTGAATGTAAGGGTTCTAGATAACTTGTTTGCAAGATATTTATTTATTTATTTATTTTTAAAAAGATTTTATTTATTTGAGAGCTAGGAAGCAGGGTCAGAGGAGAAGCAGACTCCCTGCTGACCAGGGAGCCTGATGCTGGACTTGATCCTGGGACTTTAGGATCATAACCTGAGCCAAAGGCACTTGCTTAACCAACTGAGCCACCCAGGTGCCCATTTGCAAGATATTTTATATAGGTCTAATTGATGAGTTCTCTTTAACTCCAAATAGTCATAAACAAAACACTGGGTTGTTTTTTAAAATAAAAAAATTAGATTTAAAAGGAAGTACGATTACCTTGCTTTCTAGTGGGAACTACGAGTACTATGCACAAACATGTAATAGAAAAGCAAATTAGTCCATTGGTTTGATTTCAAAACAGTACAGAGATTTCATAAAACCTGATTCTCTGTCATGAAATCCAATTCTTAAAAAGTGTCTGGGTAAAGACAAACCTATAGATTATAGCGTAGATTAGTTTAATAAGTAAGATTCTGTTGTATGTTCCAACTTGTTGGCTGTCAAGTCAGCGTACGCTACATGAAGAGATGGAAAAATGCCTACCATTCCAGTATAAATATTGTTATTCCTCCACCTGAGAAACCTAACATAGGCCTATATCCTTTTCTATTTCGGTTCAGTTCATGAGTTGTTGAAAGGGAAGATGATAGTGGGCCCTTTTTGGCAACACCTGGAGGACAGTCACACCTGGAGACCCTTTAGTGAAACCCAGGAATGGAAAGGAGAATAGAAAGCATCCAAAGTATTCTGGTGGACCACACAGGGATGCTGCTCAAACCTGATTTACCAGCGGCTGGTAATGCTGCCAGCTCTGAGGAATTGGAAGCCTGTCTACAACACCTGGAGAAATGATGGATGTATACCTATGGGAGTTCCATGCTACGCAAGACCCCTAGAGAAGTTAATTTGGATTTACACACGCTTAGCTGGTTCTTAGTGTCATAGTCCTCGGGAGTTTTCAACCCGGTCGAATCCAATACTGCTAAAAAAAAAAAAAAAATTAACTCTTTATCTTTCAATTAATCAATTATAACTGTCGTATAGAAAATAAAGGGAACACAGCGAGGTGGTTAAGAAAATAGGCTCTGGATCTAAAATGCCTGGATTAATAGACTGGCTCCACCAGTTTCTCTCTGTGAGCCACTGAGCATATTAATACAATATTCTGTACATCAGCTGCCTTCTGTATCAAATGGAGGGGTGGGGGATATCATTCATATGATATGAAGTATGACAATTCTTGGCAGGGTTAAATTAGTTAACATGCATGAAGCATTTATCTAGTGCCTCGCACAGAATAGGTATTCAAGAAGAGTTAGCTTTTTTACTGTTGCTCTTGCTATTGGTAGAGAAAAACAGGTGGAAAAAGTGTCATTCTTAATTTGAAAATGTTTTTAGTCAAATATACATATTGAAATATGCTTTGCATATAATAATATGCATAAATTTTAAGCATATACTTCATTAGGTTTTGCCAAATGCATACACCTGTGTAATCAGCATCCAGTTAATATACAGATTATTTCTACTATTCCAGAAAGTTCCCTAATGTACTTTGCAATATCTCACCCCCCACCAACACCCAAAAAATAATCTGATTTTTAAAATCATAGCTTTATTTTGTCTGTTCTTAGAACTTCATGTAAATGGTCTTGAATAGAACATGCTTTTGTATCTAGCTTTTTTCACTCAACATGATGGTTGTGAAATTCATCTTTACTGTGCATATCAGTATTTGTTCCTTTCTATTGTTAAGTATTCCATTTTCTTACAACACCATTCATCCAATCACATCTTGATCAACATATAGATTTTTCCATATAAATCATTCAGTTTTTGCTGCTAAGAATAAAACTGCTCAAACGTTCTTGTACATGTCTTTTTGTGAATATGTTTTCATTTATTTTGGGTAAATACCTAGAAATGGAATTGATGGTATATAGGTTATATGTATGTTTAAACTTATAAAAAATTGCAAACTCTTTTCCAAAGTGGCTGTTCTATGGTACCACCAGCAATCTATGAGAGATCTATGTATTCCAAGTCCTCAACAGTTGGTATTTTTATTTTAAATTTTAGTCAACCTAGTCAGTGTGATGTGTTTTTAATTTGAAGTTTTCTAAAAACTAATGATGTTGAGTATCTTCTCATGTATGCTTTAGAAATTTCTATATCTTCTTAAGTGTCTATATAATCTTCAATACTTTTTTTGTTAGTTTGTATTTTTATTACTGCATTAGAGGAGTTCTCTATTTAATTGGAATATATAAAATGAATTATTATTTCAGCCCCTTTATTATCTTAATGATGTTTCTTAGGAGCACAAGTTTAATTCTGACAGGATACAGTTTATTACTTTTTTATTATTTTTATTACTTGTTCTGTCCTAAGAAATCTTTGCCTACCCCAATATTATAAAGATATTCTCCTACATTTGCTTGTAGAGATTTATAGAGTTAACTTTATATTTACGTCTATGATGCATCTTGAATTAGTTATGTATGGTAGGAGTTGAGCTTTTTCTTCCATGTATCTTCAGTTGCTCCAACACCCTTTACTGAAAAATTATCCTTCTTCTGTAGAGTACCTCACTCCATTATTTAACAAAAAATTCAGGGGCGCCTGGGTGGCTCAGTTGGTTGAGCGACTGCCTTCAGCTCAGGTCATGATTCCGGAGACCCGGGATCGAGCCCCACGTCGGGCTCTCCGCTCAGCGGGAAGCCTGCTTCTCCCTCTCTCACTTTCCTAGCTTGTGTTCCCTCTTTCGCTGTGTTTCTCTCTGTCAAATAAATAAATAAAATCTTTAAAAAAAAAATTTCAGTTAACCGTATACATGTTTGGTTTTTTGGTTTTTTTATTCTTCCATTTATCTATTCATCTATCTTTTATACTGTTATAAACTGCTACCACATTTTTAAACAAATGTGGCTTTACCATATACTTTGAAATGAGGCAGCATATGCCCTTCAACTTTGTTATTCTTCAAAAAAATTTTGAAATTTTTGAAAATGAGGACTATTTTAAGTACTTTATATTTCCCTTATCATTGTGGAATCAGTTGTGAATTTATCTTAAAAAGTCTGCTGGAATTTTAATTGGTATTGCAGTCTATCAGTACATCTATTTAGGATAAATAAATAAATAGACTCTGAGTCTTCCAGTCCTTGAACTAATATAACTCTCCATTTATTTAGCTCTTCTTTAAATTCTCCAGGCAATGTTTTTATAGTTCCAAAGTAGAGAATTTACACATCTTTTCTTTGATGTATTTCCAACTATTTTATGTTTTTGTTGCTAAAGTATTCTTATATTTTCTTATCATTTTTTTCTGTATTTTTCAGCATTTCCTTTGCATGCTCTGACTTCTAAATTCACTTTGTTAATTCTAATGGATTTTGGGTAGATTTCTTAGGATTTTCTATATAAACAAATGATGTCTGCAAATAGCTATATCTTCCTTCCCAATTTGGATGCTTTTTACTTCTTTTTCTTAGTTTATCATGGGCTAGGACTTTCAGTGCAATGTTAAGTAGAAGTGGTGAGTTCAAACATTGTTACCTTTCTCAATATGAGGGGGATTAATCACTATGAAATATGATACTATGTATAGGCCATTCATAGATGCTTTTAAAAAGTTGAGGAAATTCTCTTCTCTCCCTAGTTTCCCAAGGATTTTTAGCATAAATGGCGCTGTAATACTATATCACTGATTTCTGTGTTTATTGCAATTATCACTTGTCAATTTCTTGGAGTAAATTCTACTTAATCATGATATATTCCCTATTTATATACCAGTAGATTTAATTTGTTAATAATCTGTAAGGATTTTTGCGTCTGTGCTCATGAGAACTATTGGTCTATACTTTTCTACTACTATCTATGCCAGGTTTTGCTAGCCCCATAAAACAAATTGAGAAGCATCAACCTCCTTTATTTTTGGAAGAGCTTGCAAAGATTGCTATTTCTTCCTTAGATGTTTGATAGACTTCAACGTGAAGTCCATCTGAGAATTTTCTTTTTGACAAGTTAATTATATCTATCTCTCTAATAGTCTTAGGGCTATTCAGATTTTTTATTTTTACTTGCGTCAGTTTTGGAAAGTTATATTATTTAAGGGATGTGCCCAGTTTATCTGTTATTAAATTCATTGGCATACAGATGTTTATAATATTTATTTATATGAATCCCACAGGATTTATAATAATGTGCCCACTGGCATTCCTGTCAAGTCTTCTATATCATTACTAATTTTTTTGCTACTTACTCTATCAATTATTTCAATAGATAAAATCTCTACCAATGATTGTGGATTGGTATAATTTCTCTATTAATTCTGTCCATTTTTTCCTTAGGCACTTTTTAGCTCTGTAATTAGATGACTACACATTTAGAATTGTGTCTTCCTGATGAATAAATCCTTTTAACATTATAAAATAACCCTCTATCTCTGGCAGTACCTCTTGTATTGGAATAATCTAGTCACACTAAATTTCTTAGACTTGTAGATTGACTAGTATGTTTATTTTCATTGTTTTTTTAGACTTGTGTGCACTTTCATATTTAAAGTTATTTTATATTTAAAGTTATATTTAAAGTTATATTATATTTATATTAAAGTTATATTATATTTATTATATAGTTAAAGTTACTTTATATTTAAAGTTACATTAAATCTGACAATTACTTAATGACTTTCTAGGATTCTATTCTAGCTCTTCTGATAGTTTTTTAGCTCAACCTCTTGGTATTTTATTTTAGTGGTGCTTTAGAGATTATAATATACATTTTTAAGTGCATTTTAATTAACATTATGGCACCACATATAAGAACCTCACAACAGTATAATTTCAACCACCTTTCCTCTATCCATTGTGTGATATTCATGTCATATACTTCTTCTACAGATATTATAAACTCCATAATCCATTAAAATACTAATTTTGGGGGGTGCCTAAGTGGCTCAGTTGGTTAAGCAACTGCCTTCAGCTCAGGTCATGATCCTGGAGACCCGGGATTGAGTCCCACATCGGGCTCTCTGCTCGGTGGAAAGCCTGCTTCTCCCTTTCTCACTCCCCCTGCTTGTGTTCCCCCTCTGGCTGTGTTTCTCTCTGTCAAATACATAAAATCTTAAAAAAAAATACTAATTTTTGCTTTAAACAGATAATGGGATTTTTAAAACTTTTGTAATATTTCTTTAATCTTTTATATTGATCCACATATCTAATAATTCCATTATTCTCCATGGCAAAGGTGTTCTTCAGTGCTTTTCAGGCCATGGTTTGGCTCATTGCAGGTGCATCTGTTGTATACATAGAAATGATTACACAGGGAAGATTTGGAGCTCAGATTCTATCATCAAGTTAGTTGTTTTTTAGCAAGTATGCTAACCTTTTATACCTTGTGTCACTCAGTCATTGGCCAAAGTCTACTCTCCCTCTCCTCAAAATAGAGGATAGCCTCCTGGGTTAGGAGGCTCCTTTTAGCTGAAGACCATTCTCTAATGATGGGGTAGTTGTGATTTGTTATCAGCTAAGATCTAGCCAAAGCACCAAGGCATCCACTATAGGATTATCCTATAGGATGCAGTACACTCCTTAACCAACAATCACTATTTATTGATGTGTCTCCACTGTGTAGAATAAACAGGTTCAAAAAAACCAAAGGATGAAAATAGATAGAAGTGGTCCTATTTAATCTCCTTGCCAATGGACTACTTGGGAGAAGTATTTCTTGTCCACATATGTACAAGCTCAGTGGATAAAGAAGTATTGGTAGTGGTGGGGAGAGGGTACTTCCACCAAGGGATAGAATAAAAATCTGCCTAAATTTAAAGATGCAGCTGTTATCTCATGATTTGGTTGTTCTGAAGTCTTTGGAAGAGTAGGCACAGAAAGGGGATATACTGGCAGGTGTAACTGATCCTGATCATCATGAGGTGTGACTGCTGTTACCTGTGGGGACTAGATAGAATGTGTGGTACAAAGGTGAACCACTGGAGCATTTTTGGGTACCTTTGTGCCCCATTTAAGTTGTATATAGGCAGGCAAATCAATCATGGCATGGATGAGGCCATGATAACCAGGGGTTCAACATTCTCAGGGATGAGAATCTGGGTTACCTGCCTAGGCAAGTCATTAGATTACAAAACTGCTATCCTAGGATGCTGGAATGCTGAAAGATAAGTATCAGTTTTGTCTTGGAGAGCAACTAAAGCAGTATGGAGTCTATTCATTCCAATAAGACACTCATAAATTTTTCCATAAATTATGATGATGTACTCTAGAGGTGCTGTAACTGTTAGAATGAATTTAATGTGAAAAGCAAATGCAAGCAATGCACTCTAATAGTCTCTGCGGTGACTCATTTCAGATCTCCGTACTGGACTAGTGCTTCTATCTCCCAGCTGAAGCAAGTTTGCAGATGCCTGTCTTTCTGAAGAAATGTCCCAATTAGGGCTCATGGGAGTTGCCTCATTCAGGGGATTGCTGCATTGGCCTACATTCAATGATTGATACTGGTCAGTCTTCTGATCTGGTCCTTCCATCTCAAGTGGGGAATACTACTGCGGTCAAATTTATGTTTTACCTCTCATCCTCTCTCTGCCCCTAACTTTATTAGACCAAGACTAGAAGCTAATTGAGACTCTATCCAGGTACCCAAATTCCTACTCAGTTCTATGTCTAGGGAATCTGAAGTAAGACAGGGTGAAAAATCAACTTCTGTGCTCGCCTTGCTCCTTTGGGTTCTTGCTGTGCTTTTCTTGTAGGGTTAGGTGGAGGGTGGGTCCTTGATTTCTTGCCAGCTGGCTAACTACATTTTGAAAGATTTTAAAAAAACATTTTTTTTAGAAGGATTAGTCTTTGAATTCAATTTCACATCCTACTGGGAAATAGCAGTTTTATCTCTGTTCCTGTTTTATCCACACCATTTTCTTAGATACAATATTTAGTAAGCATTTATTATGTACCAGGCAGTGTTCTAAGGATGTTATATCTATAGACTCATTTCAGACCACTCATTAACCCTATAAATTAGGCATACATATTATTTCTAATTTACAGATAAAAGAATTAAGATACAGAAAATTTAAACAACTTATGCAGGCTTGTGCAGCTGGTAAGTAAGTGAACCATCATACAACTCAGCAGTGTGGCTTCAAGGATTGTGATATTCTGCTACCTTTAAAGTAATAGTTTGCCAACTAAAGTCATCCATAATTGTTTTACGTGATATTTAAGTGCCCAAAGAAGGATTGGGAGAGTGATTTTCCTGTCACCCAACACATGTATTTCATAATATGTAAATCTGTGTTGAGAAGGTAAAAGTTATATGGCCCATCTGGATTTTTTGCTATCAAGGTTTGCTCAACCCAGGAGTGTTCTGTAGCCATTTCACTTGAATGAATTATGCTTCCAGCAGTTAAGATATCAGTGGAAGGAAAGAGTACCAAGATAATGTACCAAGGAAATAGTACCAAGGAAATAGTATTAAGATAATGATATTTCTAGAATAATAACTGAAGAAAAAAAGATTTGTGACATTTTATATATTTTGCATTATGTATTACTAATAGGTTTTTTAAAAAATATTTTAATATAGAGAGAGATAAAGAAAAAGCACAGTGGGGGGAGTGGCAGGCAGAGGGTGAAGCAGGCTCCCGGCCAAGTAAGGAGCCCAATATGGGACTCGATCCCAGTACCTTGGGATCATGACCTGAGCCGAAGGCAGACAGTTAACAGACTGAACCACCCAGATGTCCTTACTAATAGATTTTTCTTGAATACCTGGTACCTGCCAGTAATTTATATATATTTCTTGTGAAATTCATTACAACTTTTCAGGAAAATGTTTTTTAAGCACTGAATAAGTATTTGTTGAATAAATGATGAGTGAAATGTGAAATAACATTTTCCTAGCCAATAGACAAAAATAAAAAGTAAGGTAAGTCAGAGCTGTGCAAATACTACATTGGACAAAATTTCTCTGATGCAAAAGAAAGAGACATAGTACTGTAGGGTTTAGTAACATAGAGATAAGAAATTTCTGCAAAGAAAATCTGTCATGGTACAATCAGACTTTCATTCTCCTCATTGACTTGAAATCGTCTTTCAAAGACTTATACTGAGATCCATGTCACATTATTTCATATTCAATATTCAGTCCTAGTTCTACTCAGCATCATTTTGTGCAGTTGGTGATTCTCTCTTCTTTGAAACACTTTTTTTTTTTCCTACTTGGTTTTTCTACTTGGGTTTTCTACTTGCTCTCTCAGTTTACCTCCTACCTCCCTGGGCACTCCTTGTTTCCTTTGTGGGATCTTCCTCTGTTTCTCATCTGCACATATTGAAGTGCCAAGGCCTCAGCTTTGCACGCCTTCTCATCCCCTCCACATCCATGCACTTGGTCATGTCATGTAGGCCCACGGTCATATGTCCAGCCCAACCCACCTCTTGGCATTCAAGACTCATCTATTAAACTGCTCCTTAATCTTCTCTCTGGGGTCTCATTGCTACACCCCGTCTCAAGTCTAGAGTACTGCAACAGCCACTTGCTTTCATCTTTGTGGCCTGTTTTCCACAGTGCAGTTAGAGTGACTTTTAAAAAAATGTAAGTCAGGGGGCACCTGGGTGGCTCTGAGGGTTAAGCCTCTGCCTTCAGCTCAGGTCATGATCTCAGCGTCCTGGGACTGAGTCCCACATAGGGGCCTCTGCTTGGCGGGGAGCTTGCTTCCCCCTCTCTCTCTGCCTGCCTCTCTGCCTATTTGTGATCTCTCTCTCTGTCAAATAAATAAATAAAATCTTTTAAAAAATGTAAGTCAGATTATGTCACTCCTCTGCTGAAAACCATCCATTGCCTCAGTAGTTTTTCAGAATATAAATGAAACCTTTCCAGTGACCAGTAAGGCTCTGTGTGATCTGGTGTTACTTTATTCTATGCCCCACTTCTCTAGTCTCATCTCACTCTTCACCTTGCTTGTTTCTCTTCCCCAGTCTGGTTTCCTCGCCGATCTTGGAATACGCCAAGCACATTCTTTGCTTAGGATCTTTGCCCTTATTTTTTTCTTTGTCAAAAAAAATCTCCCCTCATATATCCACAGACTGCCTCCCTAACTTCATTTATGCCTCTTTTAATTGCCAGCTCCCTGGCATCTATATAAAATAGCATGCCCTTCCTTTTCCTCTCTGTCTCCCTACCTTGTTTTATTTTTCTTCTAGTTTTGTCTACCATATATGTGGTTCTTTGCTTATTGTCTCTTTGCACTTCCACTCCCTTTGAAACAAGAGCTTTCAAGAGCAATGATGACATTGTTTTTTTCACTGCTGCATCCCCATTTCCTAGAACATGTCCAGCACTTAGTAGATGCCTAATGAATATTCAATCAATGAATGTATGAGAGCATTTTAATTATTAAATGTATTACCAAGATATATTGCTTTACAATGAGTTTTCACAGAAACTATGTCTATAAAAACTGCTCAAAAATCTGCAAGCATCTTCTCTATGGTTTTCTCATTTGCATTTTGGGAGATCTGCCTGAGATACAGAGAGCTGAGGAGAGTCTTCCACTTCTTTTCCTTTGGCCAAGATTATTTTCAGAGAAAGGAAGAATAAGTAGGAAACAGTTTTTTTCTGACCTGAATTTGTACAGTGCATAATTATTTGTCATGCAGAACAAAGTCCTTCAGATGGGCTGGGCATCTTGAAGAACAAAGCCCAAACAAGGCCATATTGGCTCTTGCTCTGCCATTGCCCTGACTAGAGTCCATCCTTCATTCTGTAACCCAGTGATCTCCTGTTTCTAATCCATTAAACACAGATAATAATAAGGTCTGTACCTTACAATAGTGCTGGAAGGCTTGATTAATTAGGAAAAGTTTATGAAACACTTTGACAGTCTCAGATGAAAGGCACTAAAAGTGTACAGTGTTATTATATTTTTAACAATCAGAAAACCTAATATTAAAATAATGACATTTTACTCTTTTATAAGATCAAAAGCTTTAATAAACAGAAGCCATTTTATACTCATTTTATTTTTAGAACACTGAGGCACAAGAAGGAGGAAGCCTATTTCCAGAGGTGACTCTGCAAATCAATTATCAATTGAGCAGTCATAGATATGTGTGAACACATGTGCAGAGAAAGGCCCCAGCATAGGAAATAGTTTAACTACCTTAACCATGAGGACAATAGCCTGGCATTAAGAAGGAACAGCTTATAGTAGAAAGGCCACTTGACCAAGAGCAAAGAGGACATTTTCATGGCCCTGGTTACCAGACCAATTCGTGTGATAGTAAGTAACTCATTTAGCAAATGCTTAGGAGCTGACTAATAGCCTGTACAAGTACAGGTATTACTTGTCCTTGTCCAGAGATTAATGGTAATGGGGAAGTATGGAGACTGGGAGGAAGACTTGACATTCCTGGATTCTAATAGGGTCGCTAAAAAAGCACCTTCATTTGTTCAGGGTACTAGCAGCAGCCCAATTCCTTTGCGTTTTCTGGGAAGGGCCCATACAAACCTGGGAATTCTTGGGAGCCTGGAGGTAAATTGCACTGTCAGCTGAATTTCTTCTGGCTCTAGGATTTGGACGAGCTCCTGCTGACACTAGGAGGGAACTGAAGCCAGACTGCACCTCTGTGCCTCATCAAAGTGTTAACAGCTACCAATACCCCTTTATGACTGGCCATCAAATACCAAATGTTGTGCTTCTTGCCCCTTTCTGCACTGTGGCTCTAACCTGATAAAGAGCAGTGATGACGATACTGCCACTGCATGAACTATACATGTGCTATGAGGACATATATCTGTCAGCAAATAAGGAATAATAACAACTTAATTAAGGAGACCCAGTTACTGAGAGGAAGAATAAGTGATTCCCTTCGTGGTAGAATCAGTAGAAGACTCAGAAGACGATTTTAATGAACCAGTAGTTGCAAACAGATCATGTGCCATAAAAAACGTTTCTGTGTCTACTAAAATGATGAGTGAAATTTCTTTTCTGAAGTTCAAGTGGCAGAAAATTCTAACAACATGGAACAAAAATACAAAGTGATGGATATCATTAAATAAAAGGTAAAAGTCTTAGAGAACATATTCTGAAAACATACATGTGAATGATAGGAGTTCTGCAAAGAGAAAAATGAATAAATAGAGTGATAGTAATGTAAATATTTCAAGAAGAATTGGGCTGAAGGTGGACTTGAATGTGTTCATTGCAAAACGCTCTTGGAACCAGGAAGAATTATAGATGGCCCCTGAATTAGGACGGTTTGACTTTATGATGGTACAAAAGCAATATTCATTTAGTAGAAAATACACTTCAAATTTTGAATTTTGATCTTCTTCGAGTCTAGCAATGCATGGTGCATTACTCTCCTGTGTTGTTGGGCAGTGGTAGTGAACTGAAACTTCCAGTAAGCTGGGTGATCACCAGGGTAAACACAACTGATACACTGACCACTGTTCTGTATCCATACAACCATTCTGGTTTTCACTTTCAGTACAGTATTCAGTAATTACATGAGCTATTCAACACTTTAATATAAACAGGTTTTGTGCTAGATGATTTTGCCCAAATAATAGTCTAATGTAATTGTTCTGAACACATTTAAAGTAGGCTAGGCTAAGCTATAATGTTAGGTATATTAATACATTTTCCACTTACAATGTTTTTAACTTATGATGAGTTTATTGGGATAATAACCTTGTCATAAATCAAGGAAGATCTGTAATTTACAAAGCCAGATGCCTAGGCTTATTTTGGTGACTTTTCAGAATTTTGAGAATAGAAAGGAAATCTTACAAGTTTACAGAGAATAGATAACCCAGAAAGACAATAGCAGTTTTCCAGTGTTAAACATATCATTTACAATATCGGATGCTAGAGAACAGTGCAATTACTGTAATACATGACTGAGAGACTGCAGCCAAGAATCATATACCTAGCCAAGATATCATCTGTCTAACCAAAGGAAAAACATTTCTAGGAATTCAAGAGGTCAGAGAGTATACCACTTTGTATCTTCTGAAAAATACATTCAAATCTGTGTCCTAACTAAATGAAAACCAAAGAACTCAAGATCTCAAGAAGAAAAACATGGTAGGTAGTAAATTGAAAGTGCTTCTCTGACTATATATTTTTAAGTATTAAGTTGGAAATAAATGACATATTCATTCTACAGTGGAAAAACTCAGCAATTACTTCCAGCTAATTTTTTTTGGGGGGGGTGGTGGAAATGGGGTGGGGAGACAGAGAGAGTGAGGGTGAGAGAGAGTTAAATACTGCTACTAATACCATCCTTCAATTCACTTAATAAGCAGATAACTCAGAATCAATGTGAAATGGAAGATAGGATTCTGTTGATCCTTCCATCAGCACCATTTCTGATGTGCCTCTGATAGTGTATGCCTCCATTATTGAAGGTTTCTAGTGTTTAAAGATATGCTATTTACACAGCGTGGCTTATCAAGTCATGATGAAGGATAATTTTCCTCTATGCAGTTTCATGACATAAAATGTAAATTGAGTTATCTCCACCTCCATGTTAGATCAGCAAAACCCAGGGATTAAGAAATTCATATTCTAAATATCTTACATGTGAGTGTGGGGAAGGGCAAGTAAAAGATGTCTAAAGATTTTATTTTGATTGATGTGTTCAGATGGGATGTAGGAAAGGAAATATAACAAAAGATTTGAAAGAGATTTGAAGTGTGAGAGAATATTACTTGGAATTCTGTAGCAATAAATTTGTGAGCCAAGACAAACTGGATGATTTTCTAACCAAAATGAACTGGATGATTTTTGAGGACACTGTCAAAACTAACTTAAGTAAAAATACTTATATTTTTATATAATAACTATGGGAGAGAATTGGAAGATAATGTGAAATGTACCATTAAAAAACGCTAATTTTTTAAAAAAGATAACTATATCATTATTTAAACTATTTTAAATCTTGGGAAAAGAAGAAAATCTCTAGTTGGGCTTATGCAGCTGAGGTTTATGAGATTTATTGATAAGATAGTACTAACTACTTATATATTAAGAATATCAATATAAAAATTCTACACAATTGTAATTCAACAGAATTGAGCAGCCATCAAAGAATACACTATATTCAAGCTAGATTATTCAAGGAGGGTGAAGAGAGCTCAATGTTAAGAAATATATTAATGCAATTAATTGAATCAAAAAGTGAAAGGAGAAAACAAACAAAAAGATTACCCACCTTCCCTTCTTCTGACCAATATTTGAAATATTGTTTTATTAATTGTATATTATCAAAACTGATAACATTGAATTCTGCCTATTACCACAATTCCCAAGTTGAGTTCCACAATTAAATAATTTGATTCAGGTTTCTTTATTAGTGTTTTAACCATGGCTTTTCCTTGAGGTTAGTATTTTGAGTCATCTATCAGTGGGCTAGTTTTCACTGACCAGTAATTTTATAAGAAGGACTCAGGAAAACTAATTAATAAAACAATATTTCAAATATTGGTGTTCAGGAGAAGGGGAAGTGGTAATTCTTTCTTTCTTTCTTTCTTTCTTTCTTTCTTTCTTTCTTTCTTTCTTTCTTCTTTTTGAGAGAGAAGGAGCAGTTATTCTATGGTATATTTTCTGGATCTTCCTTTTACTTTGTTCATGCACTTTTGGGGGGGGGTGTATCTGACCAAAGATGTTTCATCAGGTCCTTTCATATTACTATCATGTAGAAGTCAGTTATTTGCTGAAGAATTATTTGTAGAAGGTAAGGAATGAGCTAACATCATCTGAACTTCAGTTTTGTCTGCCTGTCTTCAAAACCTCTCCCATGATCCTTTATTTTGTCTCCCCTGGGATGGTATTCCTATCAGTTTTGGTGTGTTCTGGGTTTGGCAAGTCTCACAGCAGAGGACTTCATGTCACCAGCTTTATGGTTTTCCATCTCATGATGACTGTCTCCTTTTTCCCATTTTTATCTTGCTATCCCATCCACAGACTTCTTGCTGAGAGGTAGGTGAAAGCAGTGCAAATGACATGTATCCAGAATAATGGACAAAGTAATGGACAAAATAAATAGACATTTCTCCAAGGAAGATATACAGATGGCTGGTAATCACATGAAAAGATGTTCAGTATCACTAGTTAATCAATAAATGAAAATCAGTACCTCAATGTGATATCACTTTACCCCCACTAGGATGTAAAATGAATGTAAAGTGGTGTAGCCACTTTAGAAAGCAGTTTGATAGTTCTTCAAAATGTTGAAGTTACCGTATGATTCAATAATTCAACTCTTTTCTATATATGCAAGAGGAATGAAAACATATGTCCACACAAAAACTTGTACATGAATATTCATAGCTGCATTGTTCATACAGAATTATTTGGCTTATGACAAAAAGTAGAAACCCAACTGTCCATCAACTAATTAATGGATAAATTAAATTCAGGCACACAATGGAATATTATTTGGCAATAAAAAATAATGAATCACTGATGCATGTTACAACATTATCAATCTCTTAAACATTATGCTAAGTGCAAGCAGCTAGTCAGAGAAGACTCCATGTTGTATTGTATGATTCCATTTATGTGAAATGCCTAGAACAAGAAAAACTACAGAAAGTGATTTAGTGGTTGTCTACGGTTGGGGCTGGTGGTGGGAGGAGGATGGACAATAGGTTTTGTTTTGTGGGTGAGAAAAATGTCTAAAATTGGATTGTGGTAGGGACAGTACAACTCTGTGAATTTTACTAAAAACCATGAACTGTATGCTTTTAGTGGATGAATTGCATCATATGTGAATTATATCTCCATTTTTGTATCTTTATTAAGCTGTTTAAATGACAACAAATGAATGAAGACTCTTTTAAAAAATATTTTATTCATTTTTTTGACAGAGAGATCACAAGTAGGCAGAGAGGCAGGCAGAGAGAGAGAGAGGAGGAAGCAGGCTCCCCTCTGAGCAGAGAGCCGGACGTGGGCCTTGATCCCAGGACCCTGAGATCATGATCTGAGCTGAAGGCAGAGGCTTAACCCACTGAGCCACTAAGTGACCCACTGGCTCACTAAGAGGCTTAACCCACTGAGCCACTTTAGCCGATGACCTTTGAGTTAGAATGTCCAGGTTCAAATACTGGCATTTCCGATTGGTCATGTGACTGTGGGCAAGTTCCTCCACATCTTTGTGCATCTGTCATGTGGATAATGATATTGCCCACCTCCAAGCCAGATTGTGAGAACAAAAGACTGGGTGCTCAAAACTGTCTTGTACATAGTAAATGCCAAGAAAACATCAGTTATTTTTTGAGCCTATCCACTGCATTTTTTAAAAATCTCAATGACCTTACTTTTCATTTCTCCAAGTTCTATTTAGTTATTTTCTAAATCAGCTTACACTTTCTTCATGTTACCTTTCTTATGTTCCTGGTTCCTTTTTTATATCTTTGATAATTTTTAAACACTTTGTCTATGATTGATTAAGTGTTAATATCTTGGCACATAGAAGGTATCCAGTAGATGTTTGTTGAATTTATGAATGAATACCTGGTAGAAAGTCCTGTTTTCCTCACTCTTCCAGTATGTTTCCTTGAAGAAATTATTTAATCCTCTTTGTCTTTGTTTTTTTTTTTAATCTGTGACACAGAGCAATGTCTAACTCCTAAAGTTTTTGTGAAGAGTCTGAATTTTGATATACAATAGTTGCTTAACTATATTCACTCTCTTCCCTTTCAGTATCCTATTCATCTTTTTACATGTGTTATCACAGACTCCACCCTTTGAGGAGCAGCTTAGTTCTCAGGGGTTTTTTTTTGTTTTGTTTTGTTTTTTAAGATTTCTACTCAGGCTTTGCTGCCCTCTCTGTAAGTCCTTATAGAATCTATTTCTCCTTCTCACACTTTTTTTGACTATTGAGTTCTTTGGAGCCACACATATCCTGATATTGTCTGTTCACTTTCTCTTGATTATTTTGCTTTTTTTGCTACTCTGGCTGTTTTAGTTACTGAATTAATTTTTACTTTCAGAATGGTAATAAATGCAAAAAACCCTTAGTGTCTACCATGTAGAAACTCAATGCATAACGATTGAATCTTAAATAGCTCTTAAATTCCGCTGCCTGTCACTCAGAGTTTCCCTTGGTGTTCCATTCATTGCCTCACTGAGAGCTGCACAGTAGCTGTACGCTGGCACACTTGAAGTCAAATCTCATCCTGATCCTGGATAGCCAGACGGAGGAGCATCTTTTGCTTCATCTTTTGAATTAAAAAGGGCCTGAGTCCCAAGTAAAGGAATGTCAGTGCTACCCATTAGCAGGGAAAAACAAACAGCTGAGAATCTCAGATTGCCTATTTATGGTACTTCTTAGTTTTGCCTATAATTGGATATAGGACTCTGCAAAAGAGCTTATTTTTTGTTGCCCATTCCCTTTGATGATGGAAGGGCTGGATATAGTGTTCAAAAGATACTTACTACTGTATGACTTGCATCATTACTAAAACATAAGGTGAAACTTAGCTCAAGTTTTGGGTACTGTCCAAAGATATTACTGGAAGGACACTATCATAATGTTGTTTTGTCAACCAGAACTACTTGTATCTTTGATGCTTTAGGCTTCAGGGCTAACAGTCTGTGGTTTCTTTTGTGAAAAAAATTAAAGCAAGAAATTGGGGCAAGAAGGATAAAAAGAGAAACATTTTCAAAAAGAAGTGAAATATTTTCAGGCACTGGTCAGCTCCCAAAATGTAATTTTTCCTTCTCTATGCCTAGAGGTCTAAAAATTCTTCTTTCACTAAATAAAATATTTAGTGAAAACATTCATAATTATTCAATGAGTCAAATGTCCCATGGTTTTATTACTATAGAGGCTTATATTGGACATTAATTATTGTATGTTTTCTTCTCAGAATTCACAGTCTTTTCTGGAAAAGATTCTTATTTTTTCTTGTGGAAACCACCCCTTCCCCATTTAGTCTAAGGGACTTGAGTGAGGTTGATCAGGAAACTGATTTTTTTCTGATCAGCTGCTCTACTTTATTCAGAGATAGGCACATTATTATTTAAAATCAGCTATACCTCATAAGGGTTATAAACTCTATTATCACCTTGGAGTTGCTGAGAAAATGGCTTATCATATTTCATCGATTCTAGGGTGTCCTATATTTGCCCACATTTAACATCTCTTATGCTGCATCATAGCAAGCTATTCTGTTGCCATTAAAGGATCAGCATTTTTCCTTTCTTACTAGTACATAATAAGAGTATTTTCTTATAATAGCAATGATGTAGGTCCCATGAAATATAGTATACCTGAGCTTCTGGCAGCCATATTGCCATGATGACAACTGGGGGGATCTAAGAGTAGCGAGGACAGGAGAGGAAAACAGTTCAGAAATCAAGATAAACTGAGCATTGATGATGTAATTTAGATTCTGTTGTATCTAATCACATCTGAAGTTTATGTTCAGGTTCTATAAACCAAGTCTCTTCTCACTCAGCACACACTCATTGTTGTTGTTTAAATATGTATTAGTGGCTTATCTCTCACTTTTAACTGTGAGAGTTCTGACCACTTGTATATCAAGTAAAGGAGTGCTTGAGATATATCAAAGACCAATACCTGAACAAAGAGAACTTAGCTGACATTTGTGGTCACTTTCTTTTTTATCTGCAAAGAAAAATAATAGACATGAAACAAGGTGGAATATCTAAAACATTTAACAAACATAAATAAGGTCAGTAACAGGCATTTTCTCTCAGGAAATACTGGGATGCTTTATAATTCCGGAGGCAAGCATAATCCATAGACACATTCTAAGGCCTGTGAAACAGACCAAAATTCTTAGTTCCCCTGGAATGAAAATGACTTACAGAGATTGCTTTCTCTAGAAGAAAGACATTCTCACATGCTCATCAAGATTTGGGGAATTTACAGATAGGGGATAGTCCCACCAAATGCTAACAGTAGACACACTTCATAGGATGTGACAAATGGGTAATGGGATGTGTGTGTATGTGGAGAGCACAGGGAGTTCAGGGTCTAGAACCTTAAGCCATCCAAAATGAAAAATTTTATGCATCAAAGCAAACACTGGGACTACATTTTTGAAGGTAAAAGAGTGTTAGTGTAAACTCTACAGTTTTCTAGTACCATTGTCTTGAAGCTGTAATTTGACTAAGGCTTCTTCTATAAGTGATCAAAAATACTTTCTAAAATTTCAAGTTATTTGATAACTATAAATCCTTAAAATCCTTATAGGATAGGACACATGTGGAGATACTGTTCTGTCTTGTTCAGATGCCTTCCTTAAAGATAGAAAGTGCCTTTGTGCATAATTAGCACATTTTGGCCTTAAGCCTTGCACCCAGTAATGCTCCTCAATTTCTATCTGAGAAATGCAATAATCCCCGAGAAATGTGCTGTTTGTTTTTTCTCAGTGTTATTATGAAAATGACTAAGAATGCGTAAACTGGAATCAAGGAACAATGTTTCCTGCCAGTTAAAGGAGCAGAACAAAGGTGTATATGTTCGATCATGTTTCCTGAACTGAGGACAGTTTGAGATCATTTAATCAAATTGTTTAAATAACACCTTTAAATCCCAAATCTTTTTGTCTTTATTATAAATTAACATTATGCAGTTAACATTTGTTCTCAGTTTATTTTTCCTTTAAAATGAAAAAGTGACAAGGGATCACCTTTACATAAAGAAGGTCTGGATAAATCTTTTAAGAAATTACGTGATGAAAAAAAAAAAAGAAATTACATGACATCTCACAGGCAGATTCATCATAGCTGTTCTTTTTTATTTGTTTTTGTTGGAATTTTCTTCCACTTCTGTCATCACAGTGAGAAATTTATATGCTACTAATCTAGCTGAGATTACTCTCTCTTTTTTTTTTTAAAGATTTTATTTATTTATTTATTTGATAGAGAGAAACACAGCGAGAGAGGGAACACAAGCAGGGGAGTGAGAGAGGGAGAAGCAGGCTTCCCGCCTAGCAGGGAGGATGTGGGGCTCGATCCCGGGTCTCCGGGATCATGACCTGAGCCTAAGGCAGTCGCTTAACCAACTGAGCTACCCAGGCACCCCGATTACTCTCTTTTTAATGCTCTATTAAAAAAAAAAAAAGTTGGGCCACACTCTTGAATGAGCACTTTGGTTTTTATCAAGAGAGGAATGATTACATAACCAAACATATTCAGATACTAAATCTGTACCCCCATTTTGTAGAAAGAAGTTAACAGCAGAACCACCTGGAGAGTATCCATCTCTGCCTGGATGCTCTCTGATGAGAGTTGTATGTTCCTATGGGTCATTTGGATTACTAATACAGGCATTACTAATACAAGTAGTCTATAAGTTTTAAACAAATAAATAAAAACATTATTTGTGAGTTATGATGTAGACAGCATGATTAAACAATAAACATACTGAATAGTTAAACTTTACACAATCAATTACAAGTAGGTCATATTTTTTTGAGCAAATGATGTTAATGTAATTTTAAACACCCCAAATCCCCCCTGTTCCCAAGATATCTATAGTAGTTATCAACCAGTAATGACCAGTCCACCTTAGTTGTATTGTTTCATCAATCTCTTGTAGTATACATTCTTGAGTAATTCTTTCCATGGGTTAATTCATCACTATATGTAGGCTTTTTGATCCCTATGTTAAGCCGTATAAGTTTATTTTCTCATTCTCCCGAGCACACTTCCCCTCTTCCTGTATACACTTTAAAAACTTTCCCTTTTCTTTGCGTCTACCACTTGATTTGGTCTGTACTCCTCTTCTGATGTGTCAGCCACTTGTTTGATAGTTGCCTAGCTTTCTGCATTTCTTACTTTGCTTTATGTTTATGTTCTTGGTGAAAAGGGCAAAAAAGTGAGTATTGTTCACTTAGGAAATGTTATTTTGGGGAATAAAGAAGATGAGTATTTAAAAGGATTCTTTAGAAGACCACCCATTCTAGTATACAAAATGCATATTTCTATAGTGCTTTCTATTTCTGTAACTTAAGGTAATTAATATCAGTGAAACTTACTGGATAAGCAGCTGAGCAACTGCATGATACTATAAAGTATTAGGAGCACAGTCTGTGCAGTCTTACTTCCTGACTTTCTCACTCCACTGTACCACTTTTTTTAAAAATAATTTATTTTATTTTATTTTGTCAATGTTCCGAGATTCATTGTTTATACACCACACCCAGTGCTCCATGCAATATGTGCCCTCCTTAATACCCACTGCCAGGCTCACCCATCCCCCCACCACCTCCCTTCCAAAACCCTCAGTTTGTTTCTCAGAGTCCAAAGTCTCTCATGCTTCATCTTCCTCTCTGATTTACCCCAGTTCATATTTCCTTTCCGTTTCTTAATGTCTTCCATGTTACACCTTATGCTCCACAAGTAAGTGAAGCCATGTGATAATTGACTTTCTCTGCTTGGCTTATTTCACTCAGCATAATCACCTCCAGTCCCATCCATGTTGATACAAAAGTTGGGTATTCGTCCTTTCTGATGGAGGCAAAATATTCCATTATATATATGGACCAAATCTTCTTTATCCATTTGTCTATTAGAGGGCATCTTGGCTCTCTCCACAGTTTGGTGATTGTGGCCATT
This sequence comes from Spilogale gracilis, assembly GCA_004023965.1. Taxonomy (NCBI): domain Eukaryota; kingdom Metazoa; phylum Chordata; class Mammalia; order Carnivora; family Mephitidae; genus Spilogale; species Spilogale gracilis. Next base: position 183,682 of record PITA01001258.1, on the reverse strand, counting down.
GCTGCTATGAATGTTGGTGGCCCTTGTTTTCAGTACATCTGTATTTTTGGGGTAAATACCCAGTAGTGCAATTGCAGGGTGATAGGGTCGCTCTATTTTTAATTTTTTAAGGAATCTCCACACTGTTTTCCAAAGTGGCTGCACCAACTTGCATTCCCACTAACAGTGTATGAGGGTTCCCCTTTCTCCACATCCTTTCTAACGCTTGTTTCCTGTCCAGTTAATTTTGGCCATTCTAACTGGTGTAAGGTGGTATCTCAATGTGGTTTTGATTTGAATTTTTCTGATGACTAATGATGATGAACATTTTTTCATGTGTCGGTTAGCCATTTGCATGTCTTTTTTTTTAATTTGTTCTTTTTTTAATAATAATTTATTTTATTTTTTTCAGTGTCCTAAGATTCATTGTTTATGCCCCACACCCAGTGCTCCATGTAATACGTGCCCTCAATACCCATGTCTTCTATGGAGAAGTGTCTGTTCATGTCTTTTGCCCATTTTTTGACATGATCATCTTTTTTTGAGGTGTTGAGTTTGAGGAATTCTTTATAGATCTTGGATATCAGCCCTTTTCTATAGTGTCATTTGTGAATATCCTCTCCCATTCCATGGCTTGCCTCTTTGTTTTGTTGATTGTTTTCTTTGCTGTGCAGAAGCTTTTTATTTTGATGAAGTCCCAAACGTTCATTTTCACTTTTGTTTCCTTTGCCTTTGGAGACATGTCTTGAAAGAAGTTGCCGTGGCCAGTGTCAAGTTACTGCCTATGTTCTCCTCTAGGATTTTGATAGATTCCTGCCTCATGTTGAGGTCTTTTATCCATTTTGAGTTTATCTTCGTGTGTGGTGTAAGAGAATGGTCGAGTTTCATTCTTCTATTCATAGCTGTCCAATTTTCCCAGCACCATTTGTTGAAGAGACTGTCTTTTTCCCACTGAATATTTTTTTCTGCTTTGTCAAAGATTATTTGATCATAAGAATTGAGGACTCTGGACTCTCTACTTTGTTCCATTGGACTATATGTCTGTTTTTGTGCCAGTACCATGCTGTCTTAGTGATCACAGCTTTGTAATAAAAAGCTTGAAATCAGGTAACATAATGCCTCCTGATTTGTTTTTCATTTTCAGCATTTCCTTAGTAATTTGGGGACTTTTCTAGTTCCATACAAATTTTAGGATTGTTTATTCCAACACTTTGAAAAATACTTCCACCACACCACTTAAAAGCTGGGTAATTACTCCTCATTCACTGTTCAGAATATCCTATGTCTCTGCTTCTTCCTTTTAATGGTCTTGACTCTAAGGCTCCACCCCACTGTAACCACTGAACTTCATAGTCATAATCTAGACTTTATAACTAACCCTCTATAGTCTGAATTACCAGGATTTAACCCTCCAATCTCACCTCCCTAGAGTTCTCTTACTTTTATATGCTTACTCCTTAGAGTTCTCAAACTTCAACATTTATTTCACAAGATCTTATGGCCTCCTTTTTCACTATCCATCACTTCCTCATGTACTTTTAACTCTCGTTCTTCATCATAATTCTTTGTAACATCATTATAACCACTTCTGTTTACATTATCAAGTCAAGCAAGAGCCTCTCTTGCTCCATCATGATCCCCTGAAAACCCAACTGTAGTACAATTAAGATTTTAGCCTACTTATAACCATAACCTCACAGCAGAATGTGACTGAAGAAAGGCACACAGTCAGGGTGACTGGTCTTTCTTCACATGCATAACAGTGAAACTTGGCCTACATCTGTGCCCACAAACTCTGCCTTTCCTCCTCACACTATGAGTAAACAATCCCTACTAAGAGGTAAGGCTGTCTGTAACTTGGACATTTGGCTCTCTTCCTTCTCACCTACTCAAGAACTTTGTTCCAACCATTCTTCCCTCATTCTTTGGCACCATCCACTTTTTCCCACCAACTTGATTACTCACATAAGCATATAAATGAACAGAAATCTTCCTTCTTGTGTGTAGTAAAATTGTACCAAAGAATTGTCTATATTTGTTTTCTTCAATTGCTTTGTTCCCACTGTCCTTTGAACTCTTTCTGGTTATGCTTTTAACCCCATTAATTCCATCAAAAGTGCTTTGGTGAGGATACCAAGGATAGGGATGTCTGGGTGACTCAGTTGGTTAAGCATCTGCCTTTGGCTCAGGTCATGATCCCAGGGTCCTTGGATCAAGCCTGGTGTCAGGCTCCCTGCTAAGCCAGGAGCTTTCTTCTACTTCTGCCTCTGCTGTTCCTTCAACTTGTGCTCTCTCTCACATGCACTGTCTTTCAAAAAAATAAAATTAAAAAAAAAAAAAGGATACCAAGGGCATGTGTTCCAAAGTTAGTGGTCAATTTTCAGTCTTCATCTTAGTTGGGTAGTTAGCTGCATTTGACAGAATGGAATCCTATATCCTACTTGAAACACTTTCAGTTAGCTTCTGGGACAGCATAGGCCCCTGAATTTCCTAGCCTCTTCATTTTCTTTTTTCTCCTGTTTGCCTGAACTTGAAAAGCTGGCATGCCTCAAGGCTCTGTCCTTAGGAGGGGGAAATCTTTTTTTTTCTAGCTAGACTCCCTTAGTGATCTCATTCAGTCTCATAACTTTGAAGACCATCTGTAACACTGTTGGCTCCAAGTTTTGTATCTTAAATACAGTTGTCTTTCCTTTTTCAGACTCTTCCATCCAAGTTCTTATTCAACATCTCCACTTAATAGAACTACCTAAGAGATACCTTAAGCTTAACCTGTCCAAAACTGAACTATCACTTTTCCCCCAAATTCTGTTCCTTCAAGACTTCCACTGTAGTAAATGGTAGCTTCATTCTTCCAATTGCTCATACCAAAAATATTTGTCAAAACATAATTTTTTAAGAGGTAGGAACATGACATATAAATATAAAGTGAGTACTTGCCAAAAATTTATTAGCTCACATATGTTGGAAACAGCAGGATGGTAAAGCTGATACAAGGAGAGAAAAAAAAATTCAACAGAGATAAAGCTGATTCAAAGGAGAAGCAGAAATTATATAGTCAGTCAGGAAAACAAGACAAGTAAGTTTGCTAAGCTGGAAACAAGAGTGGTTAATAATCTTCAAGACAATAAATATATTGAGGTTATCTTCTCTATTAGGTAGGAAATACTTGCATCTCATTGGACAAAAGTTTACAAGTGAACATACAACTGCACAATGGTGAAGTTATTTCAAAATAATAAATAGTAAGTTAGCATTGGTGCATCCCTGGAGCATAAAGTCATCTTTGCCAGGGCCTGTGAAGCAATGGCCTAATATCGAAGGACACACAGTCATCCCTTTGTCTTACTTCCAAGTTTTGGAGATTGTTTCTTAGTGTCTTTAGCCATCCATGAGTTCTGTCTTATTTTCACACTGTACATCATCAAATCTTGTTTCTCTAACTTCTATTTTCAGAATCTAATCACACCTCACTATCTTTACTGCTGTCAATCTGGTCTGAACCACCATTATTTCTTGCTTAGATGGTTGACATTCTTCGTCAATTGTTTCCCTTACACTTTCAAAATCTAGTTTCAATAAAGCAAACAGAGTGATCCTAAAGTAGAAGTTAGGATCATAACTCTTCTCTTGTTAAAATCTTCTGAGTTTACACCCTACTCCCCACCCCCTCCCCCAAATTAAAAAAAAAAATGACTTTCCAATGGCCTGCAACACATTCCATGATCTGTACCTCTCTCCAAGCTTATTATCTTTCTGATATTGTCTCCTACAATACTGGTCACTTACAGTGTTCAGCCTCAAGGGCTATCTTGCTGTTTTTTCAACACCTTAATGATACTTCTATCTCAAGGCTTTTTGGACTTCTTCATTGTGCTAGGAATATTCCTCTCCTGGATATTCTCCAGGCTCACTCTCCACCTCCACTAGGTCTTGCTCAAATACCTTCTGAGTGAGGCTTTCCCTGACTACCCTCTTAAAAATCCAACTCATTCCCCTGCATTTCTGCCCCTGGCATCCCATTACACTTTCTCTGCTTTGTTTTTCTCCATAACACTTTCTACTTTCTGACATATATATTATTTATTGAAGGCAAATATTTTTGTCTGTTTTGTTCATCAACTTGTCCCAAATGCCTAGAATAGCACCTGACACATGGAAGTTATTCCAATATTTTTGAATGAGTGAGTGGATAGAATATTAATTTTCCATCTATTCCTAGTACCATTTATTATTTTCTTTCTAGATGGTGCATTTACTTTAAAATGAAGCTGTTATTTATTTCTGATTTCCAGTATAATATTGTTTCTAATTCAATCAAATTAAGATCAGTTACTGTCTGCATACAAGGTACTGTGTCAGTCCTGTGGAGGACACACGAAAAATCAGACACAAGGATTTGCAATCTAATTAAGGATATAAGACTAGCAGATGAAAAATTAAATGCTAAGAAAAGATGTAAGCAATGTTTCAAACCAAGAAACTGATGAAATGTTAGGAAGCATAAATACTTAATTATTAAAATAGTTTGCTTTTTTTATTTTCTTTTTTCAGTGTTCCGAGATTCATTGTTTATGCCCCACATCCAGTGCTCCATGCAATACGTGCCCTCAGTACCCACCACCAGGTTCTCCCATCCCTCCATCCCCTTCCCTCCAAGACCCTCAGTTTGTTTCTGAGTCCAAAGTCTCTCATGTTTCGTTTCCCTCCCCAAATTACCCTACTTCCCATTTCCTTTCCTTCTCCTACTGTCCTCTATATTACCCCTTATGCACCACAAGTAAGTGAAACCATGTGATACTTGACTTTTTCTACTTGGCTTATTTCACTCAGCATAATCTCTTCCAATCCAGTCCATGTTGCTACAAAAGTTGGATATTCATCCTTTCTGACAGAGGCACAGGTGCCATTCAACAATGAATGGATAAAGGAGATGTGGTACATATATACACTAGTTTACTTTCTAAGCCTAATGCTTAGATGTTGTAAAATGAAAAATTTATGGACAATACAGTATTTTCCAAAATAAAAGAAAGGAACTTAAATATACAAAATAATTAAGAAACTTCTAAGAGGTTAGTAAATGGCATTGTTTTTGTAAAACAAAAACAAAAACAAAAACAAAACAAAACTAAGAAACTCATTATGAGATGCAAATGTAAAGGAAAAAAAATATATTTCATGCTCTTGAGCATGAAGACCTTGCATAAAGATCTGTTTGGGGTAGAAGGCAACCCATTTGTTCCTGTTCTCACCTTTCTCTTGTTCAGGATTTATCTATGTGCTGAATTACACATTCTGCTTATTTTTCAAGTTCTATCCTCCCTGTCTGGACTTTCTCTACACACACACACACACACACACACACACACACACGCACCCACACACACCCTCCTTATTGTGTTTAGTGGAATGACCAGTTCTTTTGTAGCTCTCATTGTAGAACTAGAAGCTTATTCACTAAGGTATGTTTTGGTTTCAAACCAAGGCCTCCACCAGCGGTTTACCATTTTTGGTTCCCCAATCTTGTCACACAAAAAAAATTTTTAAGTGTATTCAGACTGCCCCTCTGGCCATAATCTAAGCATCTCAAAATCATATGTAGATAAGTTAGATCTCAATATAACTAGTGCCATTCTGAAAAGAATGTGCTTTGCTTAAGGAAAATGTTTATATTTCATTCCCTGGCTTCTTCCAAAAAAGGTTTCAAGCTACTTAGGTAAGTGGAGAACAATGAAAGCAGTTTTATCAGCACAGCTTATTTAATTTCTTTTGGAAGTAACATTGCTAACCTTTCTGTAGGATTTTAGTTGATACTACAGGAAAAAAATGCCATTTGTACTGAGAAGCTATCAAATATAACTGAAGTCAGAAGATAAATCTAATGTACTTATTAAGGCTGTGTCCTTCTCCCATTTTGAAATTCCCTACCCTTAGGGCAGGCACCACGCTGTCTACTTTTGATGCAATACTAACTTTATCAGTAATGTTAAATAAATAGGAAATAAATCCTTAGACTGACTCTGGCAGTTAAAAGACATGTTCTGTGTCAAAACTGATCATAAGCAACAAGTTCAGGCAAACTTCTTTTTTGAATAACCAAATCTTTAGTATTTGTTTTCACAATAGACCTTGGTCTTTAAATGTAGTCAGCAAATTAAAGGTTTTTTTTTAAAAAAAACCCTACTAATTTTCTTAATTTATAACAAAAATTGGACTTAAGTATTACATATATTCAGGGTGCTCAACATTTGCTCATTATTTCTATGTTACAAAACTTCCCTTTATAAATGTAGGTCAAATGAAAATCGTATTTCCTTTGCTTTCTCTAAAGTCATCTTAATTTCTTTTTCTTTCTGTCTGTGCTATTTCTGCTTCCCTTGATGCTTAATGTTCCAAAGTAGTTGAAGAATGTCAAAAATACATTGCCCTAGATATGTACATATGTAGCTATTATTACGCTTTGTCATCAAAGTTCTTTCAACTCTAGGAAGAAATTTGATAAAAATCTTGAGAATATATTTTTTTAATATTAGGGCCAAATAAGTCCCATATGCTAATAACAATAAAGGATTAATTTTTATTACTAATGTTGCTTTTTCAAGTGTTAAATTTTTGTCTTAGGAAATTTATTCCTTTACAAGTCTAATGAAGGTTTTGAACGTCCTTGGTAATGCTGATTTCTGAAGTCATCATCACAGCTTTGTTTATAGCCTATGCCATTAATAATATTGTTAGACCAGAAATTAATAACAATAATAATCAGGCATTTGCTGTACCCTAAGCTCTGCTACATCTTTATGTTCATATGTCATTTAATCATTGGGAAGCACTAACATTAAATTCTTAGTAGATAAGAAAGGTGTGGTTTGGAAAGATCATTAAATTTGCTCTAGGTAATGCAGTGAAAGTAGGTCAAGCTGCCAATAGAAGTGGGAGAATATGGATATGAACATAAATCTGTTAGACAACATTTCTTGAACAAGGAACTTTGATGTATGATCTCATTTATTTTCCTTTTACAAATCACAGAATATAAGTGTAATATTATACCAATTGTATAAAAGAAGAAACTGAGTAGTTAAGTACTTTACTCAAGATTACACAGCCACAGGGCACCTGGTTGGCTCAGTCATTAATGGGATAGGATCATGATCCTTGAGTCCTGGTGGTTCCAACCTGGCATAGAGCCCTGGAGGGAGCCCAGTGCAGGTAAGCACAGAGGAGGAAGCCTACTTCTCCCTCGCTCACTCCCCCTGCTTGTGCTCCCTCTCTTGCTGTGTTTCTCTCTGTCAAATAAATAAATAAAATCTTAAAAAAAAATTACACAACCACTGAGTAACTAGCTGTGTATTTATTGCATGACTCAGTCAACACATCCTTTTTGAATGGCTACTATGCCTGGCTTTGTCCTAGGCTCTGGGTTTACAAAAATGATAGACACATTCACTGTCCTGATGGGATTTATTGTCTAAGGAGAATCAGAATAAACACTTTTAGTGCTTAATAGAGAAGATATCCAGAGGGCCCTATGAGAGCCCACTGGAGAGCAGATGGAGTAGGATGGTGTCTGGTAAGAAGAAATGCTGCTTACCAAAAGATATAAGTAATGTTTCAAACCAAAAAAATTGATGAAATATTAGGAAGCAGAGGTACTTAACTGCTAAAATAGTTTGCTTTTTGTGCCTAAGGCTTAGATGTTGTAAAATAAAAAAATTTATGGACATTAAGGTATTTCCCAAAATAAAAGAAAGGAACTTAAATATGCAAAATAATTAAGAAAACTTCCAAGACATTACTAAATGACACTGTTCTTTGTAAAAAACAAAAAGAAAAAAACTAAGAAACTCATTGTGAGATGCAAATGTAAAGGAAAAAAACCTGTATATCATGCTCTTGAGCATGAAGACCTTGCATGAAGATCTTCCAAAGTGAAAGATGAATAAGAAGTAGTGAGGGGAGGGAAGACAGGAAGGATGTTCTGGAGAGAGGGACAAAGAGCATGCTCAAAGTTTAAGATGAAAGAAGGCTTGACAATTTCAAGGAGTCATAGTGCGCCCCAGAATAAAACAAGAAGGAGACATTAGGCAAGTGAGAAGGAGACTATGATGTGAGGGAAGTAGCAGGCGTGAGGCTGTGGATCTTCTGGGATACTTTCCTAAACTGCTGGACTTTTTATTCTGAAGGCAATTGCTACAATGTTAACAGATCAGATCAGAAAGATCTAGCAGGTGTGGAGGTGAAGGTAGGAAGAAAATAAAGCATGAAACCACTGTGGTAGTTGTTACAAAATGATACAGCTTAAACTAGATCACTGACTGCAGGGATTGAAGAGTTGGATTGAGGGGGGAGGGGTGCAAAGATAGTAAAGTAGTAGAACTGACAATATTTGCTAAATGACCAGTTGAGGAGTCTGAGAGAAAAGGAGGATTTTAAGATGATTTCCAGGTTTCTGGGAGCTTTTTGTGTTTCATAGGTTTTGTGTAAAGAACATGTCTATGTGATATGACCAAATTAGCTGTAGGTGCTCTTTGACTAGGCTGTTCACTGATAAAATTTTAAGTGATTAACTGTGAATTTTATTTTTACTCTGAATTATATTCATTATACAGCTAGAGTACTTCAGATGCAAAACAAACTGTTTCAATGTCTAAACTAAATGAATTAGCCAAGAGATGATTCCTTAATTCTTGGCACTAAAATGTCCACTTACTGGGATGCCTGAGTGGCTCAGTTGTTGAGTGTCCTCCTTTGGCTCAAGTCATGATCCCGGAGTCCCAGAATCGAGCCCCATCCCTCCTTGGCGGGAAGCCTCCATCTCCCTCTCTCACTTCCCCTGCCTGGGTTCCCTCTCTAGCTGTGTATCTCTCTGTCAAATAGATAAATAAAATCTTTAAAATAAATAAATAAACAAACAAACATATAAATGAATAAAATAAAATTTCCACTTTTAAAATTGCAGTGTTGATGGGCATGTATATCCAGCACATTGTTGGCTACTTAGTGAATAGAGCATCATCCATTCATACAGTGAAGGTGGAAAGAAAAAAAAAATTAATATGCTAATCAAAAGGAACATTTGAAAACTTCCAATTCAGTTAATAATTTTTCTCCTTACTCAGTCTTTTGCCTCTGCGTTCTGAAGTGATGATTATGTAATCTGGGAATAAAAAAAATAATGAGTCTATTTTTCCAAATTATGGATTTGTTTGGAGAATGAAGATGAGAGACTTGGAATCCCATGAAAGTACTCTAGTCTGTCCTAAAAACTATCCCAGATCTGAGAATTCTCTGGGAATCTTGGGGTTGTTCCCAATATGATATGCTCTGGACTAGTGCACAAGTAGCCGGTCTGCTTAGAGGGGGAGAGCAAGAAGATTTCAATGTGCGGGTATCAATGCTCAATGTACTGGTCTGAGAATTACTCAGTAGTCAGCCCCTTCTAAGAATCAAAAGCCAGTAGAACTCCAGAAGGTAGATGTCCAGTCTTTCTTATAGAACTTTGCTGGGTAGCGCCATTGGGAGGCTTTTTAGTTGCCCCTCTCAGTATGGAAGAGCAGCAGTTGGGTAGAAAAGGTGGCAGGGCAGGGCAGATGAGAAAAAAGGTTGAAGGTTAACCCTCAGATCTTTTATCTATATGATTTTGTTGTTTTGTTTTGTTTTGTTTAGATTTTATTTATTTATTTGTCAGAGAAAAACACAACTAGAGAGGGAACACAAGCAGGGGGAGGGAGAGGAGAAACAGGCGGGATCATGACCTGAGCTGAAGGCAGACGCTTAACCACTGAGCCACCCAAGCGCCCCAATCTATATGGTTAAAGAAGGAATGCAAGGAGTGGAGCAAGGAGGGAGCTTAAGATGAGGTGGCAAGGCTGCTGATGATCCTAAAGACCCGGGGACAAGGGATCTGTAGCAGAGAATGAGTTGAAGCTGGGCAACCAGCTTTGCTTGAGCCAGTGGAAGAAATCAGGAAACCAGATCCGTGTCCACCGGCAGAGAAATAACCATGAGCCAGGTACCCTCTGCCACAGCAGAGTCTGTGTAAGCCGCTCACTGTCGCTTCAGAACCCCCAAAGCCTCATCAACTAGAAATAAAAGGTAAGGGGAGAAGCTCTAAGAAGCATCCTAGAGTGACTGTGTTGTCTCCCAGAAGAAATCCAGTTCAAAAACCAGAAGAGACCGAGTTTTCTTGTCCTAAAGGAATTCAAGTTTGCACTGTCCAATGGAATTAAAACTGGAGATCTAAGCATGCTATGGAAAGTGTAGTTATGTGAAGATGGACTATTCTGAGTGTAATTGCAGAATTACTGTCAGAGTATGAGCGGCTGGTCCGAGGCCAATGATTCAGGGCTCATGCGTCGTGCATCGTAGTGGAAAGAATATAGGCTTTAAAATAGACAGGTATGATTCATCCACTTGATGACCTTGGGAAAAATATTTTATTTCACTGAACGTTAGTGTCCCCCCCCCAATAAAATGGGTTTTAAAAGAAAAATAAAAAAGTTTTTGTAAAAATGTATGCTTTACATACTAGAGAATCAGACCTTTGCTCTACCCGGGAAAAAAACAGCAGGCTATAAGTAGGATGCCATTGGCCTGTGTCAGGGCTCTGCTGCATAGTCAACAAGTAGCTTTGTCTCCTTTCCATAAGATTAGGGGAAGAATTAGGTAAGGTGGAAATTCTCTCTTTCTTCAAAGTATTAGACCTCATGAATATGAACCCTGGCTTCCACATGGCTAAATCTTTAATATGTTTTCCTATATGAATGTTCTGTGTAGGCTTTATAACCCATTATTCAATTCTGATAACTTGTATTTCCTGAGAAAAGCACCCACTTCACTGAGATTTTAAATTTATTTGTAAGCATACGGAGACAATATTTTCTGAAACATTTTGAATTTCTTCATCAATTTTCATAGTTCCTTTCCTATTTTTAGATTTAGTATTTTTCTACATTAGATTTCTGAGAGTTTGGTCAATTTTATTGCTAAACAAAACAGCTGTGTTTTCTTTAATTCCTCTTTATTACTTTTTTTTAATTTCATTTTTATGTTAATTATTTCCTTTTGCTTGCTTTTCTTGGGCCTTTAATTTTCTCTTTTAAAATTCCTGAATCGGACATTATTTTGAATGTGTTCCCTCTATTCCATTATTTGTTAAGATTCTGATATTGTCCTTAATTATTTTTTTAACTGTTTGGTGGAATTTGCCAGTGACACCATGTGGTCCTGGGCTTTTCTGTACTGGGAGATTTCTGATTCCTAACTCAACTTTTATTCTTGTTACTGGTTTAAGAATATTTCCTATTTCTTGCATTTAAGAGCCATGATTCAATTGTAGTCAGCTTCTGCGTTTTTAGGAATTTTCTGCTTTTCTTTCTAAGTTATCTGATTTGTTAATCTATAATTGTTTCTAGTAATCTGCTAACAGACTGTGTATTTCTGTGGTTAACTATTGTGTTGTTTTCTTTTCCGTTTCTCATTTTGGCTTTTGACACTTCCCTCTTTTTTTTTCTTAGTTAATGTAGTTAAAGCATGGCCAGTTTTGTTTATATTTTTGGAATAACTGGTCATTACTTTCAATGATATGTTATTATTTATTCTGGTCTCTATTTTACTTATTTCTGATTTTCCTTTGTTATTTCCTTCCTCTATTAAATTTCAGCTAAGGTTCTTTTTCTGGCTCCTTGTGGTGTAATGTTAAGTTGTTTATCTGAACTTTTTTCTTAGTACAAGAATTTATAGCATAAATTTCACTCTAACATCTGCTTTTGCTGCATCCCATAGGTTTTGGAATATTGTGTTTTCTTTTTCTTTCGTTTTGAGACATATTTTGATTTGCCGTTTGATTTATTTGACCCATTCCTTGTGCAGTAGTGTGTTGTTTAGTATTTTCATATTAAATATTTAATATTTACATTAAGGATTTTCCAGCTTTCTTTTCTTGTTGAACTTTTCTTTTGTACCATTATGGTTGGAATATATGCTTTTCTTTAATTTACAATATTTGTTATGTCTCTTTTTATGTGATTTAACCAGGGGATCATTCTGTGTGAACTTGGAGAAAATGCATGTTCTATTTTTCTTGGATGCAATGTTTTATACATATATATATATAAATTTAATATTTTATTTATTTATTTGATAGACGGAGAGATCACAAGTAGGCAGAGAGGCAGGCAGAGAGAGAAAGAGGAGGAAGCAGACTCCTCACTGAGCAGAGAGCCGGACCCAGGCCTGGATTCCGGGACCCCGAGATCATGACCTGAGCCGAAGGCAGAGGCTTTAACCCACTGAGCCACCCAGGTGCCCTATGTATATTTTTTGAACCAAGTATTCAAGTGAAAAATGTTTCTGTTGGGAAAAAAACCCGATAACTTTGACTGAGGGTACTCTCTTTTTTTTAAATAATTTATTCTATTTTATTTTTTTAGTGTTCCAAGATTCATTGTTTATGCACCACACTCAGTGCTGCATGCAGTGCATGCCCTTCTTAATATCCACCACCATGTTTACCCATTCCCCCACCCCTTTCCCTTTCAAAACCCTCAGTTTGTTTCTCAGAGCCCACAGTTTTGAGAATTGAATTACTATATTGAAAACTAATATACCTGAAACTAATGTAACACTGTATGTAAACTATATTGGAATTAAAATAAAAAACAATTAAAATTTTAAAAAATTCTCAAATTGGACATGATATTCACTTATTTTTTTCTATTTTAAAATCAAAGCATTTAAGAATATAAATTATTAACAAGTACTATTTTTCATTTATTTTATTAATAGAGTATTTAAGGCCATGAAATTATAGTTTATCATGTTTAGATTTGATATGTGGCATTTTCTTTTCTTTTTTTTTTAAAGATTTTATTTATGTATTTGACAGAGAGATCACAAATAGGCAGAGAGGCAGGCAGAGAAAGAGGGGGAAGCAGATTCCCTGCTGAGCAGAGAGCCCGATGTGGGGCTCGATCCCAGGACCCTGAAACCATGACCTGAACCAAAGGCAGAGGCTTAACCCTCTGAGCCATCCAGGGAACCCCAATATGTGGCATTTTCAACTTTATTATTTTCAAAATAGTTTGTTATTGATACAATATTTTGAGGTTTTAAATCTCTAAGCAATTTGATTTAGAGAATATTATAATAATTTTTATGTGAAATTTCTCCTTTATAAGGTTATATGACCTTTTACTATAAGGTATTTGATCAATGTTTAAAATTGTTCCATTGATATTTGAGATGCAGGTGGATTTTTGTTGCTAAAACAGTATAATGTTTGAATATGTAACTAGTAATTGTTTTAAAAGTAGTTATTTATTATGTTCTGACTTACATCTCTTATTTGCTTTTTACAGATAATGGATTATTAAAATCTTGTACTAGAGTACTTATTCCCCTTTTATATTTCTAGTTGTGTCATTATATCTAGTCCTCTTTTATATTTCTAGTTGTGTTTTACTTGATATTTTTGATATTATATTATTCATCTATAATAGTATATCTATTTTGCTTTCAGTTCATATATTGCCTTTTATCAATCAAAAATGACTTCACTTTAATATTTTTTATCATATGTTTGACTTTGGGTAATGTTAAAAGTTGCTTTATTTTTTGCTTTATTTTTTTGGAGAGTTTAATTCTTTACTACTATTTTCTTTGCATATTTATGATCATCTTTACAGATTATACCAGGAGTGTTTTTCTCCTTGCACAATCTAACTTGTTATTCACTAAAGAACAAAAATGCTCCCTTGAGTGCAGGGTTATTAAATGTTTCCCCTGATTTTCACATCCTGTGTTATTAAACATGCCATATCTGAAGATATCTAGACCTTCACCCAATTTCAGCACTTTCCAACTGTTTTCCTTTCAACAGCTTATTTCTTTCTGATTTTGATTAATTATAAGATTGATGTGGGGGGATTGTTAAATTAAAAACACTTATTAGTAGAAGGCCTTAGGTTCTTCGACTGTTTTCTTCACAGGCTTGAAATAAAATAGGCTTGATGACAAGAATTCTTGCTGTTTTCTTTTCATCTTTGTATGAAAAATGATCATTTTGCAAGCTAAAGAACATTTAGTCCTTTGAAATAAAAATAAGCAGGAGTCCATGAAAGGCAAGAGGTGCCCTGCACAAACAAGAGGATTAGAATGGGAGTTAACTGCTCTTTGTACCCCATATGCTTTCCAAATGTGGATATCTCCTTCAGATCTGCATAAAACAGAAAACGTGGGCAAAGTCAGAGGCTCATTCTTGGTCAGAAAACCGTTATTACACTTGTTAGCCAAAGCTGCCATCAGACTTGCGATTACCCAAGTAGATTTATTCTTAAAATTTGAGATCAACAGTAATGTAATTTCTGAGTTCCAAATCAATAGCTTCCTTTCTGTCTTTCCTCCTCCAACTAAATTATATAGATCTTCTCTAACAAATTTACTTATGGATGATTTTCTTCTCTCTATACACTGTATGCTTTGGTTTAATTCCTAAAGGATTTTGTAGTCACTTTAAGAACCTTCCTCAAATGAGGCAGAGGTTAAAGTTCTTTAATATGAAGACAAGTAAGCCTTGACTCATTCTAATATTTCATCTCTTTGTAGTTCTTTATTTTTGACCTTTAGTCTCTCTTGCCAGTCTATCTCATCCAGAAGACAATGAAAGAGGAATGATTTTTCCTAAGCAGTCACAAAGGACATAATTTTTTTAAAGAAACGGTCCACAATTTTTAAATGGTTAGTTTTTTTGTATTTGTTATACTGTGACTGGTTAAAAACCACCTTTTAGATCCATGTCCTAAGATCTATTTCGTTGTCTTCTGCTATTTTCATTGGTTACTGTTTTTTTAAAAAATGAAGTGCAGTTGACATAGAACATTATGTTAGTTTCGGATGTATAATATAATGATTTGATATTTGTATACCTGCCAAAATGATCACCGCAACAGTTGAAGAACCTAGTTACCATTTGTCACTACACATACGTACAAATTTTTTCCTATGATTTCCTTCAAGATCTAGTTTCTTAATAACTTGCAAATATGTGATACAATATCATTGACTATCGTCATCGTGCTGTACATTACATGACTTATTTATTGTATGATTGGAAATTTGTACCCCTTGCTCCTCTTCTCCAATGTTGCCCACCTCTCAACCTCTGCTCCCTTCTGACAGCCACCAATCTGTTCTCTGTATCTGTGAGTTTATTTCGTTTGTTCATTTTTTTTTGTTTTTAGATTCCACATATAAGTAACATCACATGGTATTTCTTTTTTCTCTGACTTATTTCACTAGTATAAAACTCTGAAGGTCCATCCTTGCTGTCCCAAATGGCAAGATGGTATTCTTTTTTTTCTGATGCATAGTTGATACATGATATTAGATTAGTTTCAGGTGTATAACACAATGATTCAATAAGTCTATAAATTATGGTATCCTAGGGCTCAGCCCATTAAGCGTTCAACTCTTAATTTTGGCTTAGGTCATGATCTCAGGGTTGTAAGATCAAGCCCTGTGTTGGGCTCTACACTTAGTGGGGAGTCTGCCTGACACACTGTCTCACCCTCTGCCCCCTCCTAACTCACTCTCTCTCTAAAAAAAAAAAAAAAAAATTATGCTATGCTCCCCACAAATGTAGCTACCACCTGTCACCCTACAATGCTATTATAATAACTATTGACTATATTCCCTATGCTGTGACTTTCATCCCTATGATTTATTTATTCCATAACTGGAATGCTGCTCTTCACATTTTTGACATCCCTACAACTCTGGTAACCATCAGTTTGTACTTGTATATATGGGTCTGTTTCTGCTTATTTTTTGTTGATTTGGTTTTTTTGTTCTAGATTCCACATATAAGTGAAATCATATGGTATTTGCCTTTCTTTGTCTGACTTATTTCACTTAGCATAGTAGCCTGTAATACCCTCCAGGTATGTCTATGTTGTTGCAAATGGCCAGACCTCATTCTTTTTATGGCTGAGTAATATTCCATTTTGTGTAAATACTGCATTTTCTTCATTCAGTCATCTATTGATGGGCATTGGGTTGCTTGCATGTTGTGGCTAAATTTGGGGGGAGACTTCATGCCATTTTCTGTGGCTGTGACCAATTTATATTCCTACTAGTGATGCATGAGGGTTCCTTTTTTCCTACATCCTTGCTAACACTTATTACTTCTTTTCTTTTCTTCTTTTTTTAACAAAAGAAATCCTAACAGGAATGAGGTCATATTTCATTATGGTTTTGATCTGTATTTCCCTGGTCATTAGCGATATTGAGCATCTTTTCATGTGCCTCTTGGCCTCTGTAGGTTTTCTTTGGAAAAATGTTCAGATCCTCTGCCCATTTTTAAGTAAGATTGTTTTCTTGTTATTCAGTTGTGTGATTACTGTATGTGATTCTGATATTAACCCCTTATGGGATATATGATTTGAAAATATATGATTGAAAATGGGATATATGATTGAAATCCCCTTATGGGATATATGATTGAAAATCTCTCATTCAGTAGGTAACCTTTCATTTGATTGCTTGTTTCCTTTGCTGTGCAGAAGTTTTTTACTTTGGCATGAGAATGATCTGTGACCTATAATGGTTCAACTACAGATTTTCAGTAGCAACTGTACTTCAGATTTTGAGTTTTGGTCTTTTCCCGGACTAGTGATATGAAATATAATACTCTCTCATGATGCTGGGCAGTAACAGTGAACCACAGCTCCCAGTCTGATAAATCACAAAGGTAATCATCCAATACGCTTACAATGATTCTATATCCACACACACATTCTTTTTTTCATTGTATTCAATAAGTTCCATGAGATATTTGATACTTTATTATAAACTAGGCTTTGTGTTAGATGATTTTTCACAACTGTAGGCTGATACAAGTGTTTTGAGCATGTTTAATTAGGTTAGGGTGAGCTATGATGTTCACTAGATTAGGTATATTAAGTGAATTTTCAACTTGCAGTATTTCCAGTGATGATGGTTTTATCAGAACATAACCCCATTGTAAGTTAAGGAAGATCCGTGGTCCTGTTTATTTTTGCTTTTGTTGTCCTTGCCTTTGGAGTCAGATCCAAAGAATCATTGCCAAGACCAAAACCAAGAAACATACCACCTATGATTTTTTCTAAGAGTTTAAAGGTTTCTGGTATTTCATTCTTTATTTTAAGTTAATTTGTGTGTACAGTGTAAGGTGGTGGTCAAGTTTCATTATTTTGCATGTGACTGTCCAGTTTTCTCAGCACCACTTATTGAAGAGACTGTCCTTTCTTCATTGTATATTGTTGCCTCCTGCTTACATTTTCTTATATTTTAGTAACATCTAATTACTTCTAGTTGATTGTTTCTTAAGAGCTGAACAATGGATAAAGGAAAATATTCTTATCTTTAGCAAAGCTCTTTCTGTACACGGGGGCCACAGGATTTTAGGGTGGGCTTCAAAGTATACACAGATCACATATATAATGAGTGAGTGGCCAGCAAATAATTAATTAAAAAACATAACAACATTATAATGAAAATTAAAGACATACAACTAAGAACATTTCAAAGAAAATACCAGCTCAAAGAAAATACTCTTAACACAGAGATATTGTGCTTGTTATATCAGTGATAAAAGGGTTTGTCTTTATCTTTTTTGTTGACTATTGCTATTTATTTGCCTCAGATTGTCTTACTGACTAGGAATGTAGTGCTAATTAGGCCAAAGTTACAGGTTTAATTCCTGTGTGAGTTGATTAGACAGAGCGATATATTGGGTCAGGTGTAGGAGTAGGCATCTTTCCAAAGGCATTGCTTCCAGTACCATGGCTGTATGTATTAGGCAATTTACTGGAGAAACCCATTAAACTTTCTGAGCTTCAGGTTCCTCATCTGCAATTTAGGGATAGTAAATAGTCTCTTGCCTTTTAATCTCAAAGGAGTATGAAGGATCAGGGAGATAATGTAGTTGAATGTTCTCTTTAAAACAGAACAGTGTGACACAGGTCCAGGTTATAGATTAGTGCTGTTCTAGTCATAGATTACAATCTCCATTGTCTTACAAACCTTGCCTCTAATGTGCAGGGATGGCCAATCATTTCCATTTTCTAGACTGTCCTGTTTCAGTAGTGAAAATCCCACGTTCTTGGAAAACCCCACTATTCTGGGAAAACTAAACTGTTGTTCTCCTTATAATATGTAGGAGTCTGTCGTTTATAGGCCATAACTAATTCTCACTTCAGTTGTGGTTTCCATCTTGAAGAACGTGTTCATTAATTCACTCACTCATAAATTTTAGATCATCCACAATGCAATAGCACTTTTCAAGACAATGAGTATCTAATGATAAACCAAACAGATTGGGCTTCTGCCCTTGGAGAAAAGGCCATTCTATCCTGAGAGAGAAAGCAAGTAAACATACAAATAAGAATACAACTGCAAGTTGGAAGAAATGTGCTGAAGAAAAAGAACAGACTTCTATGAAAGACAATATAAGAGGAGGTCTTTATCTGAATGAAAGAAAAATTGCTTTTAGGTTCTATAAAACAAAAATGAAAATTTTTGCAGAATAATTAAAGCAGAGAATTGATGTTTAGTAAAAAAAAGGGGGGTGGGTTTTGTTGAATAAATAAGTAATGATAAACATTGTTGTGGTGTGGCTGCTAGCAAGATAAGGGTAATTAAGGCAAAGGACACTGTAGTCATGGATCAATCAGAACTCTAAGGAGAAGAGAGCAAATGAGTCTTGTGTAAGAGGAATTATTATAATCAGGTCAAATTATTCCAGTATTTCCTGGAGTGTTTGAAGACATCTATATTCAAAGAAAGAGGATGGGTTATTGCAACCTATGAGGTGGTGTTCCTCTAAGACTTCCTCTGCAAATGGACTTTCCCTGTGCTCTTGAGTGCCACCAGGAGGTAACTGAAGAGTAGATGAACAAAAGCATAGCCTCTAAAATTGTAGAGGTCAGCGCATGCGTTGCTTCATCTAATTTGACTGTTCATCCAATCATATCAATTATTATGATTCAATCAGAGGACCATATCTAATAGAATGGATAATTCTGTTTTTAGCTTTGCACTTATAAATTGGATGAAATAATGGAATAAATCTTTTTTTTTTTTTTTTTGGATTATTTACTTTGCTGATAGATGTATAGGGCAGCGTCTTTGAGAGTTTTAGGTCCCAAATCTCTCTCTTGCCACAGAATTAGGACTTGAAACTATATTTTATTGAGGACTTTCCTTCTCTACAATATCTTTTTCTCGGATTTTTATTTCTTTTTGAAATAAGCATGCATACATTTTTTTACCTTTCGTTGAAAATAAATAATCATATTTTGCATGTTCTAAATGTTAGATTGGTTATTGAGCAATTGATGTGCATAGATTACTATTATAAATAGAAAAAATAGAGGTTAAAGGGAGAAATTCTTATCATTAGAGAGTAATTTTTTAAAATTAAATACGTGATTCTCAGTTGTGTTTTTAAGCATCAGTTACTCCTACCTCCTTTTGAGGACCCCACATTTAGAAAGTTCAGACACTATCAAATAATGAAGTGGTTTTCCATTTTTTATTAATTTCACATGTGTGATTCAGAACTTCTGCCATGAGCTATCTAGAGTTACTTGATGTATTGCTATAATTCTAGCCAATTACAAGAAACATCACATGACATGTTGTTGATCAATTAGTGTTAAATTATATATCAGAATAGAAAAGTAATAAAATTACTGATGGAAAAAGTATTATTTTAAGTTTCCTTGAGGTAAAAACCATTGTATTCAAGCAACTATTTTAATTTAATTAATACTCTTATTTCAAATTAATACTAGTTCAGAGTCCACCAACTATCAACAGCTGGTTGTATCTTTCTAAGAACTAAAGATACGTCTACCCACCTATTTTTTCACACCTCGCTATGTACTGCTTTGCAATAAATTCATGTTTGTTCATAGATAGATGTGTGTCTTGCCTTCCTAAGAATGTTCCTTTGTCCACTTATCCTTTCATCCATCTAGAAAGCCTTTAGTGGTATGCATGGTCAGAAGAAAAAGACACAGCCTTTTCATTAAAGGACTCAGAGTTTTGAAGAGCTCATGGTACCTGTAGCATAGTAAGTTACTGACAGACACCAGGAAAATAAAGAAAAAAACATTGTAGATATTGGCTTGTATAAAGTTAACATCTTTACATGACATTTTATTTTTTGATTTTTCCTTCTCAGGACTTGTTCCCATAAGTAGTTAAGATAAAAATGAGATCAAGCAGAACCATTGAGTACCCTTCCTTGGGCCTATCACAGAGTGGCACATTTAGAAAAGAAAAGAAAAGAAAAGAAAAGAAAAGAAAAGAAAAGAAAAGAAAAGAAAAGAAAAGAAAAGAAAAGAAAAGAAAAGGAAAGGAAAGAAAAGAGAGGAGAGGAGAGGAGAGGAGAGGAGA